>CALNHX010004095.1:0-134846 GCA_940337035.1 Agriotes lineatus | reverse complement strand
TTAATTTTAAAAGAAGTGAAAGAACCACAACGCCTATTAAAAATATTTGAAAAATACTAAAATTCTTTGGTCATCTGCGCAGACGTGATGAAAGTTCCCTAGAAAAATTAGTTATTCAGAGTAAAGTAGGAGGTACATGTAGTCGCGGATGATCCCCAAAACGATGGAGAACAATGAAAATCGCAAAAAATTGAAAGAACTGGTCAAGTCAATAAATATGGACAATCGGTATAGACAGGTCCCAGCCATCTTCCACGACACTTAAGAATGAACCGGCTAAGATGAAAAATGCAAGAAAACAAATTGTGTGTCCAACCACGGTACACATGATTTTAGTGACGGTAGAATTAGCTACTTTTTTGTGAACTTCGTGTACATATTTTGGGCATATCCCATATAACCCTTTTTAATTTCTGTTAAAATTCCATAGTATTGTAAAATATCAACTCTAACCATTGTCAGCAAGTACTCAAGGGTTCAACATTTAAAATTTAAACAATATACACAACGTGAATTTCAAAGTCGTATTAAACAAAATCCATAATGTCTTTTGAAAATACTTGCACCATTTTTAATGCCTCGGATATTCGAACAACTTTAAAGAAAGTTCCTTCAGAACGGAATGGATAAATAAATATCGGTTATATACAATCTAATGGAAAACCTTTATCCCAATTGGAGCAATTTCAACTGCAAAAAAAGATAAGTTAAATAAACATCAAAGCCAAACAGACGTTAGAAATCCTTTGACGAAAACTCCAATCAATTCTAAATTGCCATACATACACCCTTTTACCCTCCAGGTAATTATGAGGAAAATGCCCGGCTATTTACGGACTCTGCGAAAGGTACCTGTGAATGACTCGAACCAGTACTACGTTATCAACAGATCGTCAGTTGAACAGAATTTCCGAGTTATTTTAACCTAGTTCATTGTCGGGGTTTATTGAACTTCTCGCCAACGAGGGCAAACATGCTCGTAATCCCTTACTCTCCAATCGGCGGAACTGTGGAATTTAGTGACACTTCTAGTACATGTCGAACTTCACCGAGCGGTTAATTTTAGCCAATATTAATTTGCAGCAATAAATAGCATCCTAATAGATAAGTTTGCACTATGTTCGAGGTTCGACTAGTGCAATAAAATGTTCCTTAATCACTATTTTTAATACAATCACACTTGAAGAGTAATGCAGTGCTAATTATCATGTAGCTTTATGTAATAGCCCTCCCAGAACGTGTGAGAAAGCAAATTCGCATTTTGTAACAGTATACACATACTGTGCGGAAAAAAATGAAAACCGGAAATGGAACAAAAACTATTGAGGACGCGAAGCAGTAAGAAACAATAAACTCCCGGCTGGTGAGGAAGATAAGAGCTAGAAACGATGGAAGGCGACCATCAGCAAACACAGCTGTATAGCGCACGCCGCGAGGCCAGGAGGGCGGTGTGAGGTCAGACGTCTTGCGCCGAGGAATGTCGGCGCCTGGGGCACAGACTCGGATTCTTGGCCCCCTTGTCGAGCCCCCGTCGGGCCGGTTCATTCATTCACAACATCAGACCTCCTACCAGGATACCTACACGCTCGCGACCGACGAAATCGCGCCCTCCCGACATCTAGCGACCGACGCGCTGCACTTGCTGATTGCTATTCTGCGTTTACGTTCGCTTCCTGAAAAATTAACTTCTTGCGGTTAATTATGGAAACGAGGGATTAACCAAATTTCGTAAATATTATTTTCTACCGACATACTTCATTGATGTTCGACAAGAGGCCATATATTCTCTACCATTAATAAAAATTCGTAAATAGTGATTGCAATACCGAACCAAAAATACAAAACCGGAATTCGCTTTTTTCGACTGAAATATACAGCCCGAAAAAATATTTTATTAAATTATTAAAAGAAGATGGCTAATTATTATCATACTAAAATAATTTACATAAAATACTGGCAAAACTCAAATATATTCATTTTATTCTTACACAAAGGCAATCAAATGTTAAGTATGTTAAATAAAATTTAGAAAATATAAAAAAGATTGATAACTACATAATACATAAAACACAATATATTTATTTATCAACAACTCAAATACATCGCTATGGATAACCATTCATACAATAGTTCTATAATGAGACTGTCTATAAACAAAACCTGAACAATACTCCTGCCACCACCTAGAACTGTTAGCCATAGCTATGAAACAGCTAGGAGTCATGTTGCTGGTTTCAAATGTGTTGGGGTTACAAAGTAGATGCTTGACCGACTCAAGGGGGTGCATATGACCCAGCTAATTCCTTTCTGGAGTTAAACAAAGTTGAAATTATAAGGGCGCCCCAGGAATAAAGTTGATCGCATCAACAGCTCCACACTAGAATAGTGGTGCACACAAAATGAAGAAAACTTAACAGTCGAAGCGTCGAAGGATTTCACTACTACAATATTATTTAGAGGTAAAATACTTGGCAAACAAAGAAATTGTAGTCAATTACTGTTAAGTACGAATGCTTTAATATACAGTGTGTCCCAGGATTAATGTTACAGAAGGTGCGATGGACTTTGAATTTTATTTTAAGATTGTGGGATTAAGTCCTGCTTAGTTTGAAGAGAATTTTAATAATATTTTCAGTTTTTGAAAAACAAGTTGGCATTGACAGTGAAACGAAAACTATTTTATTTTCAGATAAACTACCCGTTTTGTTCATGATACGTCAACATTTTACTAAGAAAAGTTGTTGAAATTGAGAAATTATGGCCATATACAAAATTTCAGGAAGGTCTACCTACTTAAATTAAACAGTTATTTTTTAGAATAAACAAAATAATAGTAGGTATGTTGTTCGTATATCAAGCACTGAAGTTTAACTTTTTATCACAAATTGGATTTAGTTGCAGAGGCCCGTAGGGCCAAGGCAAATAAACCACAAGAGGGACAAAAAGGAACTTCAGTGCCGAAGGTTACGATGTTTTTTTAAATCGAGACATCGAAAAATATTTTAACCAACTTTTGTAGGTTATGTTGACGTCGGTTAACGTTTATCTACACCACGCCACCTTCAAAAAGTCGTAAAACAATGGATTACTTCACTGACGATTTCTCGTATTTTATGACGATTTCGACGTTCTTAATTGCCGATTTCAAAAAAAATTGTGTATAAATGACGGTTTAATGAAAGTAGGATTTTCCTGAAATTTTGCGTAAGGCCATAATTTCTTCTTCTGAACAACTTTCCTTAGTAAAATTTTGCCGTATCATGAACCAAAAGAATAGTTTACCTGAAAAAAAAAATAGTTTTCGCTTCACTGTCAAGGCTGACTTGTCAAAAACTGAAAATATTATTAAAATTCTCTTCAAACTAAGCAGGACTTAATCCCACAATATTAAAATAAAATTGAAAGTCCATCGCACCTTCTGTAACATCAATCCTGGGACACACACACACACTGTATATACAGTGTCCGTCAAAAAGTCGGCATATGGAAAAAAATTATTTTTGATTTTTCATAAAACTGTTTACGTCAATAATTTGTGCTTCTCTAAAAACCTATTTAGCCCCTATCATATATACGGAGTGATTTTTACTTATTTAGAAAATGGAGTTTTTCGAAATTGTCATTGCTATTTTTCAGAAATTAAGTAAGATTTCAATGAGGTTTTTTTGGAGTGTGTTATTTTTAGCTAACTGAACAATCTCAACGGCAGAAAACCCCAAATTTTTTCAACTTTAACTAAAAATTAATTTTTCATTTTTTTTAAATATTTTTCAAAATTTCACATACCAAGACTTAATATTAGGGATGGACCGATACCGAGTATCGCATATCGGCCGAATTAGGGATATATCGGCAAAAGTGAATTTCCTTTCAATATTTAATATTTTAATATTTATTATAAGAAATGAACAATATAATGTAAATAATCAATGTGGAGTATAAAATATAACTACTATCTAATATTGAAAATTCATTTTTTGTAAATTATTATGTAAAAATATTAGGCTCTCCATCAAGTGTGTTGCACCATGCAGCGAAATATCTTCCAGCTTCTGGAATGCACTGCATCAGCAAAAAAGAAAAAGGTAAATTTCCAGGTTCATGTAAATTCCCCCAGCTGGGGGCCCCTTGCGTCCCTCTTAAGCAAATGACGGGAATTTTAGAATGGGTGGAGAAGTACTGCCCCGACATTCGCTTCAGAGAAGGTACTCTGTTGACTCAGGAAAACCACCTAAAAACCTGAATCAAAGAGGACGGCCAAGGAAATCGAACCCACGACCTCCCGAATGCTAAGCAGACGTGGTAACTACCAGTCCACAGAGCTCGGTCCATCAGCAAAAACATTCGATCAGGCGATGCCATTTCAAGGTCTTGCATTATCAGACATTGTTAAAAATACTAACTAATACGCCACGATTAACAATGATGGTGTTAAACTGCGTTATTAAAACGAAATGACAAGAAGACATCTGCATAAACAAATCTAAGCATGAGTTCGTATTTAGGGGATTACCCCGCCCGAATCCAGCAAGCACCGGCCCACACGTGCTTGCACGAAGTCAAAATGTAGTGGGAGAAAGTAATGAGAATATATCGGCCAAAAAACCCGCATCGGTCGATCCCGAATACTAAATTTGAATTTCCTGTTGAGTATTTCTTTTAACCATAGCTTAATATTCAGTTTTATCACTGACAACAGTTCCTTTATGCGCATATTACGTAAATGTCAAACTGTACCAATGGGCTATACTGGAGTTCCAAAAATATAGAAATAAAAAAACAGTCAAGCCTGATAACCAGGCGCGTGCTGGCATGTCGGGCTACCGGGCATTTCCCGGTAGGCCCCGAGTCTTCGGGCCCTGGGACTATTCTTATAATAGTCAATAAACTCCTTCAACAGAATTTGTGAAGTTATTCCAGACCTCTAAAAAGAAAAAAATGAAGAAAAAGTTACTAACGTTTGCCAAACTGTGGCCCCAGTTATCAAAAAGAAATTTTGAAAACGTTTATAAGAGAGCTAAAGCTAAAGTTTATGATCAAAATGACCAAGAACTAGAAAGTGAAGAAAATCCAGTCCACACCCATAGCTATTGTTAATTAATGTTAACGCTGTACATTTGTATAAGGCTAGACTGCGCGCGCAAAGTTGCAACCCTTAGCTTAAAACCAGTTGCTAGCGCAGCCTCGGCCACTTTCCCCCAGTATCTCAATACAAACGTTTTAAAATTTACCAAGTGATTTTTATTTATGGGTTTAGACACACAAGGGAAATTATTCCTGGGTCTCGATAAATTTCTACCGAACCAGTGCTAAAAGATCAAGTGAATTCCCAGTTATTCACAACATAAATTGGTCCTATCGAAGCCGAATTAGCGTGATCAACCTGATCGCCATTATCTACAACCACTACAAGGGACAGGTCAAGGGCCGTTTTGGTGGCGACGCAGCGACGCCTCCGCCAGGGGAAAGAATCGGACCCTTCCTTTGTTGCAGCAACTGCTACCTGCTATGGAAATTTACGGTAAGCTGTAAGAATGACCTTCCTATTTCTATTTTTGTCCTTACCTCCCGATTTTATTGTTGCCCCTAGCAATTTTAAATTCAATATTGCCTTCTAAGTTGCAATTTAATGAAACCGAAATTTACTTGTTATTTTAAAAACCGATTATTGTAGGTACTCACATTTATTACAATTCGATTTGCTGGCATATTACGATTATTAATAAAAGCACATCCGATGTAAATTAAAGTAATAATACATTGCAAGTTCTTGCTAGCGATTGTTGAGTAACTACAAATCGATAAATCGAGTCGATATTTGCTTATTCACTTTCATACATTGCGTAGTGCTCGTAAAACGTTCCGAAGATGTCGAAAAAGGAAATAAAATTATGGGTAGCTACTGCAAAAACATTAAAAAATAAATTAAACGAGTTTGAAGCATATTTAAATTCTTTAAGCGAAGCCGATTTAACTGAGGAAGTATTTTCTGAAGTTGAATTTAGATTATCTTGCATAAAAGACGCAAACACTCAGTATGAGGAGTTGTATATACAACTAACAGCCAATGCCGATGGCGAACCCTTACAGATAATGAGCGCTACCGATTATTTCACAAAATATGTTGCCATTAATGTCAAATCTCAAACGATTTTACGGAAAAGAAATGTTTCGCGTGTTAATGATTCATCCCAGTCGAGTGTTTCAGTCGGTGCACAAAATGTCAATGCCCGTCTGCCAAAACTTTCCGTCCCCGTTTTTAACAGTGATTACACGAATTTTACTAGCTATCAGGAAACCTTCACTGCGCTAATCCATAACAATCCTTCATTAACCGATGTCGAACGATTTATGTATTTAAAAGACAGTGCTAAGGGCCCGGCAGCTCAATTAATTTCAAATATTCAGCCCACAGGGCAAAATTACAAAATAGCATTTGATTTAATTTGTGAACGTTTTAATAACCCAAAGCTCATAATAAATAATCATGTAAAGGCGATTTTTGAGTTAAAACCGGTTACTAGGGACAACTCGATAGAATTACGCCGTTTATACGACGAGCTAAATAAACATTTAAGGGCTTTGGACAATATGCCTGTTTCTTTAGATTATAAGGCCATATTTATATCTCATATTCTAATGTCCAAATTTGATCAAAATACACGACGGGAATTTTCGAAATTAAAACCAAAAGAGATTGCCACTCTAGAAGAAATCGACGAATTTTTAAAGGAGCGTTGTCAATATTTGGAGGAGATCGATTCAAACAAATTTGTTAGTAATACTAATAGCTCTCAAAATTCCATAAGGGCAGATAACCGACCTAATTACTACTCAAATACTCCAAATAGTTACGTTAAAACAAAACCTCAATATAAACAATCATTTCTTATCACCAACAAATTGGTTTGTCCGCTTTGCAAATCTAGCCACTCGTTGAACCATTGCCCTAAATTTTTAGAACGAACCGTAAAGCAACGGATTGACAAGGCTAGAGAATTAAAAATTTGTAAAAATTGTTTGTACCATTCCAGCCAAAATACTTGCCATTCACGCTATCTTTGTCAGATATGCAAGAATAAGCATCATACCTTGTTGCATTTAGAGCAAGGCAATAATACGATCACCTCAGATAGCAATCTAGCCAGTACCAGTGGCGTACAATCTAATTTTCCTAACACCGAACCTGTTACTGAAAATGTTAGTACAACCTTGTCTTGTTTTAAGGATAATGCTCCACAGGTAATACTGCCAACAACCATGGTGCAAATAAGAGGCAAAGATAAAAGGTGGCAAAGGGCACGAGTACTGTTAGATTCTGGCTCGCACATTAACCTCATCACCGACGAAATGGTCAGCAAATTAAAATTAAGTAAACAAGAATCAATGACTAAAATTTTAGGTATTAATTCGAACGTGTCGCAATCAAACTCGATTGTCAAAATTCAACTAGCGTCCCTCTGTAATAATTACCGCACAGATCTAACTTGCGTTACAATTCAAAGAATTGCCGATAGCTTACCATTAAACTCATTCGGTAAGCACTCGTTGAGCTTGCCAAACAACATTCGATTGGCCGACACCGATTTTAATTTGCCATCGAAAATCGATCTTCTTATCGGGGCCTCACTTTTCTATAGTTTGCTATGTGTAGGTCAAATATCTTTGGGAAAAAATAAGCCTACTTTACAAAAAACTGTCTTTGGTTGGATCGTTTCAGGAAACTACAGTTGTAATAATCAAACCCTACATCAAAATTTGGCTCTTACAAATTTAACTTTAAACTATAACTCTGTAAAACACAGAGATGAGCTCGAAATTTCTGTAGAACAATTTTGGCAGCTTGAAAACGTTCAACCAAAAAACGAAACTTCCAAATTATCTGTCGAAGAGCAATTTTGTGAACGTCATTTTCAAGAAACGGTAAAACGAAATTCTGATGGTAGACTAATTGTCTCTATTCCCTTTAACGAAAAATTAGCCAATTAGGGCGAATCAAGAAACCAAGCTTTAGATCGTTTTTTCCGACTTGAATCAAAATTACTAAAAAATCCCCAATTACATTTCGAGTATTCAAGGTTTATGAAAGAATACATAGAACTAAGGCATATGAAACCTCTTGAAAATGTCGACAAACTTAATCAGGCAGAATCCAACGATAATCACAGTGTAAATACACTCTATAATACAATTCGATTAAATGCTGTACCTGAATATTTCTTGCCACACCACTCTGTAGTAAAGACTAGTTCATTAACAACCAAACTCAGAGTAGTCTATGACGGCAGTGCTAAAACTACTACTGGCATTTCAATCAATGACACCCAAATTTCAGGACCAGTCGTGCAAAATGACATATTTGCAACTTTATTAAGATTTAGACAGCATGTTGTAGCCTTAACTGCTGATATTGAAAAAATGTATCGGCAAATCTTAATCGACCCCGCCTTGTGTAAATTTCAACAAATTTTTTGGCGAGAAAACCCTAATTTGCCTGTAACTACGTATCAGTTACAAACTATAACTTACGGAACAACAAGTGCAAGTTATTTTGCAACAAAGTGTCTTCAGTATTTGGCCGACTTAAATTCTGAAAATTTTCCTGGAATTTCGGAAGTAATTAAAAAGGACTTTTATATGGACGATTTGCTTACTGGAGCAGATACAGTTCAGGAAGTTAGAAAAATTAGATTGCATATAACTAGTATCTTAGCAAGTGCAGGGTTACCAATACGCAAATTTCTATCAAATCGTGCTGAAGTTTTGGAAAAAGGCTCCAGTGATATAAATTACTTCACAATACCATTAGACGAGCGTGAACATTCAAAAACGTTAGGAGTTTCATGGAACTCATTGGAGGATATGATACAATACGATACTGTGAGTGATAACACTCATTCAAAAAACATTAAGCGAACTATCCTGTCCGCGGTTGCAAGGTTGTTTGACCCTTTAGGTTTACTTGCACCGTTAATCGTAAAGGGCAAGTTAATAATTCAAAGGCTTTGGCAATTAGGTCTTTCATGGGACGAATCAATCCCAATTGAGTTGAACTTCGAATGGATTGCTTTTAAGGATCAATTGCAAGATTTAAGGTTATTAAAAATATCACGATGTATAAAACTAGCAAATTGTAAAAATATTCAACTGCATGGGTTCAGTGACAGTAGTTTATATGCTTTCGGGGCTTGTGTCTATGTTGGATCCCAAGACTCATTCAGCAACATTGCCGTCCGATTATTTTGTGCGAAATCTAGAATAAGTCCAATACAAGGAGCCACGATTCCGCGATTGGAGTTGTGTGCCGCGTTACTGTTAGTACAATTAGTGCAGAAGGTGAAACAATCCATTGCTATTAAATTCGATCAAACCTTTCTTTGGACCGACTCCACAATTGTCTTGCGTTGGATTAATTCTACGGCAAATAAATACAAAACCTTTGTAGCAAATCGGATAGCTTCCATACAAGAGCTATCAAATAAAAATGAGTGGTTTCATGTGAGATCCGCCGATAATCCTGCCGATCTGGTGTCAGGAGGTGCTTCTGTATCTGATCTATTAAGCACTACAATTTGGTTCTCTGGTCCTAAATTTTTGTCTTTAGCTGCTGATAAGTGGCCCGAACAAATAATTCAATCTTGTAGCTTGCCTACAAGCGAACTAAAAAGTAACATTTAACACGTTATGAGTTGTCTGTATATTTTTTCCACTGATTTATTTCAAAAATTCTCCAATTTTACCAGGTTGGTTCGTGTAGTAGCGTGGATTGTTCGCTTCAAAAACAATTTAAGGTCTTCTAAAAGTGCAAGGTTATTTGTACCACTTCAAATATCCGAATTAAAGGAAGCAAAAATTAATCTTATCAAACTATGTCAAGCAGACACGTTTTCTCGAGAAATAAAGATGTTGCAATCCAATAAAACTTTAATTAATATGCCTTCAAACATTTTACGCTTAAATCCCTTTTTGGATGCAAACAGTATCTTACGAGTTGGAGGAAGAATTAAGAATTCGTCTTACACATACGATAAAAAGTTTCCAATATTACTACCAAAAAATCATCCTCTAACGCAATTAATAATAAAGCATTTTCATCAAACGCTGTTACATTGTGGTGCTCAACAATTGCTAGCCTGTATTAGGGAACAGTATTGGCCTATTTCCGGACGAAATCTAGTAAAAACCATGATACATAACTGTGTAACATGTTTCAGGGCAAACCCAAAAAGTTACAATCCCTTAATGGGTGATTTGCCTTCAAAAAGGTTGCAACCGAATACACCGGCCTTTTTTAATGTTGGCGTTGATTACGCAGGGCCTAGTCAAATTAAGGATATAAAAACAAGGAGGCCAAAGATGATAAAGTCATATATTTGTATATTCATATGCTTAGTTACGAGGGCTGTCCATTTGGAACTTGTGACAGATCTAACTACGGATGCATTTATTGCTGTACTTAGGCGATTTATAGGGCGTAGGCGCAAGCCCCATACCATAACGTCGGATAATGCAAAGAATTTCGTAGGTGCTGCAAATCAGTTGCGCGATATTTCAAAATTTTTACTTTCTAAAGATGCAAATATTAAAATCTCAAACTTTCTCACAACAGAGAATATAAAATGGGAATTTATAGTTCCTTGTGCAAGCCACCAAGGTGGCATTTGGGAAAGGGGTATACGTTCTATTAAGTTGCATCTTAGAAGAGTTTTAGGTACTACCTTTTTAGATTATGAACAACTTCAAACATTATTAGTACAGATAGAGGCAACATTAAATTCACGTCCTTTGTCAATTTTATCCACTGATCCAACAGACCTTAATCCATTAACTCCTGGTCATTTTCTTATTGGCAAACCGCTAAGCTCCTTGCCAGAAGAAAGTTACCTAGGGACGCCTACCAACCGATTGGGACACTTCCAACATATTCAGCACATCCACCAAACGTTTTGGAAACGGTGGAGCAAGGAAGTAGTACCTGAACTACAAGCAAGGGTAAAATGGTTTCGACGATTGCCCGAGTTGCTACGTGTCGGTTCCATCGTTCTAATACAGGACCAAAACTTGCCTCCCTTGCAATGGTCTTTAGGACGGGTGATCGAGGTTCTTCCTACAAATGACGGTGTTCCCAGAGCAGCAGTGGTCGTAACAGCAAACGGCCAAACCGTGAGGCGTACAGTGCACAAACTTTGCATCTTGCCAGTGACGTAAGTGAAACGCGATCAATTTGTGATGTGTTGGTGTGCGCCTATAAATAATGACAGTAGACGATATTATTCTTGGTTTCATTTAGTGATCTATTATCTATGTCATTCCATAATTCTATCTGTTATATGTGTATATATTTCAATCTAATATTTGTCCTTGTTGTCAAGGTATTTCATTTAATTGATTGTGTCTGTTGTTTTTATGTATATATTTTTATGTAATACTTCTTTTTTGAAAGTATTTCATTTTTACTTCCATGATTATGCATTTGTTTTTGTGTAGGTATATATAGTTGTGTAATACTTTTTCCTGTTCTAAAGGTATTTCATTTAATTCCATGATACTGTGTTTGTTGTTTTTATGTGTGTATTTTTATATGATATTCAAGCTGTAAAAACATAATATTGAACCCGTCAGTTCAAGGCGGGCGGAATGTTAATTAATATTAACACTGTACATTTGTATAAGGCTAGACTGCGCGCGCAAAGTTGCAACCCTTAGCTTAAAACCAGTTGCTAAGCGCAGCCTCGGCCACTTTCCCCCAGTATCTCAATACAAACGTTTTAAAATTTACCAAGTGATTTTTATTTATGGGTTTAGACCCACAAGGGAAATTATTCCTGGGTCTCGATAAATTTCTACCGAACCAGTGCTAAAGGTTCAAGTGAATTCCCAGTTATTCACAACACATACATTTCCTAGGAAATGTATGTATTTCCTAGGCATTGTATGGAATTCCTAAATGGTACTAGGAAATGTATGAAAATCAACATTATACTGTAGAATTTGTGAATGAATGAAAAATAAAATACAGATGAACTGAAGTTTTCCTTAGCAGTGAGACGATTTTTCAGTGCTACTAACCTAACCTAACCTAATTTAACCTAACCTACTGACATAACATCCCGAATTTAACACATTTCCGATTCTAGTTTAGGAAATGTACACAATTCCTAGGAAATGTGTATAATAAAATTTATTTCACACATTTCCTGACGATTTTAGGCATTATATACATTTCCTAGGAATTCTACATAATGACGGATTACATACATTTCCGGTAACACATATACAAAATAATCTCAACCTGAGCACTCAACCACAGCATGCACACTAATAAACGAAACCGCATGAACACATAGAAACCAAACTAGTTGATAACTACTTAACGACTGAAGTAAATTACATTTTGAGATAAGTTGTTGTTGCAATTATTAATAATGCTAATTGCCTAGGCGCTCATGTATTAGAAAGTGGTTGGTTTTGCAAACAAAAGATGTTTTCAGTAATACTTTGAAAATGGTCATCTTTGTATTGGAATAATTACTCACTAATAATACTTTTCGAATGATTAAAATATCTTATAGCCATATAAATACGACAAAATTAATAGACCTGTATTCTTATCTATTTACACATTTACTAGAAAGTCAAGGGAAAAGTTACCTCTACTTCCACAGAAATCTTTTATATATATATATTACGGGTTAAGATGTATACACAATACAATACAATACAAAACACTATTACTACATCTATTACAACTGTCGTCGCCTCCCCGTATCCCTTCTCCAAACCTCTCTGTCAAAGACATCATCTTCGTCCAGTTCTCTTGACGCCATTGCCTGTCTGATCCCCTCGTTCCACGATCTTCGTGGTCTGCCCCTTTTCCTGGTGCCTGGGTGAGTCCAAGAGAACACGCGTTTTGGCCATCGGTTATCGGGCATTCTCATTAGGTGACCAAACCACTTTAAGGATTTTCTCTCTATCCGATCAATGACTGTGTCCGTAGCTTTCATTATTTCCCGTATCTTTTAACTGATAAAAAAAATCATTGTGAAACATTTCTATTTACAGAGCACCCACAAATTATGAAAATCTAACAAAAAAAAATTATGTTCAAATTTAGTTTATAGGCTTGAATAATGTTTAAATACTCGAATTTTTTTAAACCTCAGTAATGACAGAATTTAATTAATTTATGGTCGTAATTCAAAGTGGCCGCTCAGTTTATTTATATTCCTCTTTTCTTCGTTGAGTATATTTGGAAAACAATATTAAGAATGGTTTTCACTATCTCGCCGAAAGTTTGCTTAGATCTGTATCTATATTAATTATTCCTATGCACTTGAAAGGCTAGAAAAGCTAAATGAGTGGGTAGGTCGTCCTTGTCTAACATTTACCTCTCCTTGTCAGCATCTGCGAATTAGATTTATATTTGGCGTTTACTTGATTTCCCCGGCATTAATTAAATTATTACTATCGTGTGTTTCAAAAAAACTCATTGGCAGCATGCCATGATCATCTCTCAGAGAGAACTAAATTACATCTTGATCTTGAACTATTTTCCTAAAAATATACAAAACACTAAATAAAAACAATCTTTATTGACTGTTTTAATACACTCGTTGTTGTTGTGTAAATGCCATCTTATTTCCCTTTTGACTTGACACAAGTAAACTTAATGCAGTGTAAACTTTTGCTTGTCACATTGGCAGATGTTTTCATAAACAAAATGCAAGCTGACATTCGCCTACACACTTAAGTTAAGACATGACTAGATTTTCTATCTTTCTTTCCAAGACCTACCATAAATGATTTTTTTAACCACGATATTTTCTTTTAACAGGTTTCTAGCAAAATACGTTACGCAGGGAATGACCAATTATGAACTTATTAAAAGAACTACAGCAAAAGTTACATTAAGATATACTACAAAAAATATGAAATCTATAGAAAGAAATCAAATTAAAAGCAAACTAAAGTGATTAGCATTTTAAAAATTTGATAGTTCCTAGGTTACCGTCTCCGGCAAATTCATCGAAAGCAATTGCTCAAAATCAATTGCTCGACATCAATTGCTCGAAAATCAAATTGCTCGAATGTAACTTTTCTCGAAATATAAGTTCCTCGAACCGCAATTTCTCGAAAATGTTTTGCTCGAATGTGGTTTTAACATCTGGAAATTTATTTCGGCATTAAAGAGGGAGCAGAGTTTGAACGAATTACGGATAGAACAATATGCCAGCGGTCAACAACACACCATAAGTCGAAGAATATATCGCAATAGTGCATAGAGATTTTTAAGATTAGTGAATAATTATGGACATGACAGAAATATATATGATTACGTCCGTGGAATAGCACATAGCATACAATATTAATAAAGGTTATAATTTGTAATTTGTGTTTTTAAGGCTATTTCACAACTTTATTTTTTTCGAGCAACAGATAATCGAGAAATTGCTGTTCGGGAAACTTGCAATTCGAGCAAAGTCACATTCGAGCAATTGACTTTCGAGCAACCGATTTCGAGCAATTCGTTTTCGAGCAATTTACCTATACATAGTATATACACTAGAAATCGAGTAGTAGTAGTATTTGTTGTGGGAAGACTGATGTCAAGCAAGTATGCCTTCATAGGCACTTTTTGCCAACCCCGTTGACAAGGTCTAGGCATGCAAAGTACCAGGTAGGTTAGCCACGTTAGCCCTACTTAGAATTTTGCCGAGACTAAGGAGTTTCAACCCTAGCCGGGGATCTTTAACGTGCTACACATCGTAATAACATGGGACTCACAGCTTTACATCACTTTCGAATGATGGCATTCTGTAAAGTTTTTCATTCGCATTTTTTATTTTATAAAAACCTTACCGGGATCAGGGATTGAACTCTGTTCCCTTAGATCAGTAGCCAGATTGCTTAACCACTGAGCTATGAAGCCCGGCTTACTAGAAATATTAAAAAAAAGTAATTTAAGAACAGAGTATACTGGTCAAAGATAACTTTTTTATTAAAATGTATGTATGTATTATGTGTAACCTCATTTACCTTGCGGTGTCGAGGCTGGTGCTTAAATTAGTTAATTACATATCAAGTCATCTTTTACTGGACGAACGAGCATATTGTACGATGCTGTAAGGCCGAGTACGTTCAAGCTCCTGAGTGCAGTAGAATAACTCTCATGATGTGGTATGTATAAAATTTTATCTGAAATCGCCAATAAAGTCAAACTTAAGCATAAAACCGAATCATAACCTTGAGATTTTGAAAACGTAATTTTGACAATCATTTAAAAAACTAGTGATCAAGTCTGTTAAAGAATATTAAGTTTCTAGAAAGTTAACCATTACACGACTAGTACAGTAATAGCAGTCAGCTAAAAATATTACTGTACATATATAATATTTAACTTTCTAGACTAAAATAGTCTTGAAAATTTGACTTTTGTGACGTTTTCAGGTATTTTTTCTAAATCAAATATTTTTAATATTTAACATTGTCAAATATCAACATTGTTCTCTGAATTTCATTTTTTGTCAGTGGTCTATTATGTGTTTTATCGGACTTTTTCCACTGTCTAGGGTGTATATCACACGACGTTTCGGGAGTTTTGATCTACTACCGTCTTCAGGTGTTCCTGGCTAGTCCTGAGAAGGACTGATATTGTACGCCAGGAACACCTGAAGACGGGAGTAGATCAAAACTCCCGAAACGTCGTGTGATATACACCCTAGACAGTGGAAAAAGTCCAATAAAAATCAACATCTTTTTCAAATAGATTAGTATAGTGGACGTCAAGTTATTTGGTTTTGACCTTCTACAGCTTAAAGTTGTAATACCTTGTAATCCACTTAAAGGGGCTCACAGAACGTAAATTTACAGAACCGGCTTTAAACATTTTATTTTTGTTTGATAAGTTTACAATCTTAACATTACAGACAGTTAAGTAATTATTTATATATGGGGCACAATTATTACATTAATAAAATTACAAATTAATAAAAAATAATAATAAAATAGACAATTTATAATTTAAATTATTGTTCACTTGCACATAGTTGTTCTAATTGGTCAAAGTAGTCTCCATCACTATCACTATCTTCTAAATCTAAAGATATTACCACCTGTTGATAGAGAGTACCTGCATGTATGTAACTATTTTCTATGTGGATTACGTGACGCGTACAGGTTTTCTAAAGTTCCGGAGAAATATTACCTACTTCCAGTTGTACAAGTTTAACCACTTCGCTGTCCAAGTCGGGTAAACTATTATGTTGGCTCCATATCATTTCAATCGGATTAAATATGCATTAATACGGCGGTAAACGTAATACCGTATGACCCTTCTTTTTGGCCAAAGAATCAATATAGAATTCTTTAAGAAAAGTTCTTGTTTTTAGCACCTCTACTAATTGTGGCTTCGTGTAGCTTTCTTCAAAAAACACCAAATTTTTTCGAAAAAAATTTTGTATATCTTCTTTTAAACTATCTGTATTTAGCGTCTTATTGATTTTCCTGGAATGGTAGCTGGCATTGTCTAACACTATGACGGAATTACCGGTAAATTTTGGCAATAAATGCTTTTCGAACCACGACTCGAACAATTCCGCTGTCATATCTTCATGATAATCTAGAGATGCATCTTTAATATGAGAGAGGGTCACAGGGAACCCAGCCTCGATCGGAGCCTGCATGCAACAAAATTAGCCGCTTCCCTCTTGCAGGGGGCACATTCATAGAGCATTTACTGGGATCGTCTACCCAACTTTTACAAACAACATCGTGTGTATCATACCACGCCAAATATTCGCGTCTCCAGATCTGTAACCTCTTGGATTCCATAATCGCTTGACGTTTGTTGATGATTTTATATTTAAAACCGATATTTTTACTAAATCGTTCCAGTGTTCTGTTAGAACAATTTAATCCGGTGTCGTCATTAATCAGCTTTTCACGCAACGATGATATTGTTGGTACTTTATTCTGGTTGTACATTTCATATATTTTTCGCCGAATTAAATCCTCGTCGTGCGCGCCCAGTTTTCTCATAACACCGCAATCGGATCGCTTTATACGCTGTAGTCCGTCGGCGTTGTTTATAATTCTTCTTACCGTCGTGTAGGCCTGTAGGGGACTTTAGTCAGAAATGCTGTTTTTGTTAACGCTTGCTCCTCTTCGGTTACCTTGAGCCTGTTATAAACGTTGATCACAATTTGTTTAGCATCCGAAGACAAGTGTGTACACAGTACACTCTCGTTTTTCACCATTATTTTCTAGGTTTATAAAAAAACCTACAGCGACTTCGTCGTTGTTGTCTGTATGACTCCACGGTCTCCACATATTAAACTCTTGATTTGTTTCACTACGCTTTTGAAACTCAACTAAAGGTAATTTTAAGAATACTTATATTACGAGAGACATTATAATTATGGGTGTAATTATACAAGCAATTAAAATTGTTGAAATATATGTCAAGTATACACAATAGAAACGAGTAATGACAATTTAACGACTTTACTGAGTCCGTCCCCTGGTAATAAGCCTGTTGTAAGCCGCGTCCGAACACTTACGGATTATAAACCCATAACCAAATAGCTATCATCAAAATTATATTTTTAAAAAGAACATATAAGCGGAATACCTTCTTAACCATGTTTACCTATTTTAGAAACACCCTGTAAAGTATTTAACGAATCCACGTATCTTGCTTAAAAGCAGTAATCATTTTAAAACCAAAATTTAATCTTGAGAAACTGGCGTAGAAGACTGAAAGAAGCAAATAATGTCTACCCACGATTGGTATTTAAAATTTCATAATGAAACTCTGTGAATAGATAAGTCATTAAATTTAATATTCTATTTAGCATTTAAATTTTGCTCGACTTGAATACCTACCTCGTTTCAATAATATAGTTTGAAAATGAAGAAAAGGTACCAAATCTTAGATACTAAACAGATAGACAATAAATAAATAAAAAGGCAATAATAAATACGGAGCATTGTGCAAGCGCGATCGACTGGATTTATTTATTTACTTGGCCGATGTGGATTGACTATGGACATACCTGGTTTTGCTTCCAAATTCTGCATTTGCGTATCAGGCAAACATAATTTGCAAGAGAAATTGAAGGGGTCAATGCAAAACGTGCCTAAGTCACATTACATTGAAATTGACCTTGTGGCGCCATCTGAGAGTGTTTTACATAAGCTTTCAGGTGGTATTTGCAGAATGGCAGAAAAATGTGCCTAAGTGCCTTAGTTTACATTATACTTCGATGGGAGTTTACTTTGTTTCAATGCAAGAAGTACCTAAGTCATCATTTTGACAGATGCAATGCAACATGTGCCTTAGTCCACGTTATTTAAATTACGTATGTCGGCAAATGACCTATTAAGCTGTGCTAATCGTAATAATTTGTGTCTGTGGTTAAAAGCATAACTATGGCAGGTAAGAAAAGTAGAATAAAATAGCTGGTGTTTCCTTGAGACATACTAGTAACCGTTTTTACAATAAATATATGATTTATTATTTTTCTTATCTAACATTGACTGCATCCTAACCTCACAACCTTAGCGATCCCATTTACATCATAAATACACGGTGTAAATTTGACAAATACATACTAATACACGGTGTAAATGGGATCGTAAGGGAAAGTTCTGCAATGCTGACATAAATCAATCTTCATTTTATTTTAGAAGATACTGAACGGTCGGATTATTCGTCATCATGCAGTGAATATGAACCGAATAGCGAAAGTGAAGATAGTTCTGAAGCCGATGACCCTGCTCAGACAACAAGCAAGATAACCCAAAAAACTTCAAAGAAAGGTAAAACTGCGGGTTCCTGTGCCACTACGGGACATGGTCCACAAAATAGAGATATTTCTGAATCCTCAACAAAAAGCAATATATATACCAATCGTCCAAACGTGGTGAATGAAGTCAACATAACATAAATGAATCACAGCAACACGAACTAAAGAAGGGCAAGAAGAGGAAGACTGATAAGGATGCATGGAAAAGAACCATAAAAAGCAGGGAATCGTTTTCTCGAAAGCACCAGAGAAGAACTATAACAAACTGTCGCTGTAAATGCTCATCAAAATTAAGCGTGGGGGAACAAAAGAAAATGTTCGAAGCCTATCACAGTTTATCATCTTCTTCTACACAACAAAATTTATACCTTGAAGGTTGTGTACGTCCTACAGATGTTAAACGACACAGATCAAGAACATCTGTCAATCCACGAGGTAGGAGTCAAAGCTTTGTATATCAAGTAAAGATTGACGGAAAACTAATAACACTGTGTCAGTCGGCGTTTTTAGCAGTGCATGGAATAAAACGCTCCAAACTGCGTCGGAAGATTCAGAAAAACAATGCAGAGCCTAAGGATTCGAGAGGTCTTCATCACTCCAGGCCAAATAAAACAAAAACAGATACTTTAGTCTCAGTTAGAAGATTTATAGAAGAACTGCCAGCTCGAGAGTCTCATTATAGCAGATCTCATAACAAACTTCGCAACTATCTGGATTCCCATTTATCAGTCGCAAAGCTTCACCAAAAATTTTTACAAAAGAACCAAGATAAAACAGTATCATATGAGATGTTTAGAAGAATTTTTACAGAAGAATACAACATATCATTTGGATTCCCAAGAAAAGACATCTGTAGAGAATGTACTATGTTCCTGACACGTTTACAACAAGCCGAAGTGACAAATGATGTGGCATCTCCACAAATCGTCAAGACGGCAAAGGAGCTACACCTAAGAAAAAGTGGATGTTTTCAAAAGAAAATTTCGGAAGCAACAAAAGCTAATGATCCATCCGTCCTATCAATTTGCTTCGATTATCAGAAGAATCTTCCTGTCCCTGTGACGAATATTGGGGACGAATACTATTTGCGTCAGTTGTGGATTCACAATCTGGGAATACATTGCTTAACAACAAGAAAAGCCAATATGTATATGTATGCAGAACACTTCGCTCAAAAGGGACCAAACGAGGTAATAACTTGCCTACAGGATTACATCACACAAAACAAGAAGCCAGAGCAACGTATTTTACAACTTTTTTGCGACAACTGCTTCAGCCAGAACAAAAATAGATTTTTGTTTGTCTTTTTGGATCAGCTATGTGCCAATAATATTTTTGAAACCATAGAAATCTGGTACCCACTACCCGGTCACAGCATGATGCCAGTCGACCGAGATTTTGCTGTGATTGAAAAACAAAGATTGAAGCATGACAAGGTTGACAACCCAGAAGTTTATGTTAATCTAATAAAAGAGTGTAAACAGAAAACCCCATTTGATGTCGTCTTCGTACAGCATTCGCTGAGGTCTAATGGATGTCTGGAAGAAAGCGATCGTACAATAAAAGTGAAACACTATAAATTATGGTTAGACTCTCACATAAATGGAACTATGCCGGGGATTTCGAAAGCTAGACGCGTCAAATTTTCGCGTAATGAGCAACCCCAACTCAGTGCATCCTATTGTGGACTTATGGAACCAATGAAACTTTACAAAGTTG
This sequence comes from Agriotes lineatus, assembly GCA_940337035.1. NCBI lineage: Eukaryota > Metazoa > Arthropoda > Insecta > Coleoptera > Elateridae > Agriotes > Agriotes lineatus. Next base: position 114,321 of record CALNHX010004095.1, on the reverse strand, counting down.
GTCAGAGCCGTAAACTTCGCGGCGAACCCACGCTGGCCTATGATAATAAATATCTAAAAATTAAGCAGTTGAAATTTAACAACGTAACCCATCTTGTAAAGCATGTTAAATCATTGGACACTGAATTTTTTGTTCGAACCTTGTCTGAAAATGGAAGTGTAATCCAGCAAAATGATGCCATTAATGAAGAGATTGATCAGTTACAAGAGGCCGACGCTGTTTATGAATAGCCTTCTTATCATGTTCTTATCTTTGCGCAAGCTTCCTTTGTCATTCATACTTTGTTTGTTATAATCTTAAGTTCTGTTTTAAGTTTTGCTGCTAGCATTCTTTGCCATTCACACTGTGTTTATTATAGTCTTAAGTTTTGCTGACACATTATGTATTTTCTTACGGCGTTACATAATAAATCTTTTTTTTTAGTATAAACAAATTTTTCCTTAATATTATCCTTAATTTTTGACAAAATAAAAAAATTTCAACACAAAAAGTGCCTAAGTCCCAAATTATTATATATATTTTTTTGTTATAGCAAATCGTTTTTTCTTTTCTAATCATGGAAGTCCGATCCACTTTCCACAAAGAATACAATACAACACACATTTTGATCAGAATATTTTGTGTAATATTTCATAATCAAAAATAAACCTTCAAACTGCAATATCTCAGAATCACCTATTTGTGACTAAGGCACTTCTTGCATTGACCCCTTCAATTGAACTCGTAACATGAAAATATAATCACGGAGTCGGCGGGAACTGCGCGACATTTCAGTTTTGCCGATAGCTCTGACTTTAAGTACCGGGTGGCCACAAATATCTGTGATCGCATTACCTTTGGAATGAGCAACGCTTTAAGGTTGGGGATTGGAACAAAGAATATGCTCCAATCTTCCCTCTCGCTTTATTGTGTTGCAGCATGCTACCACCTGGAAATTTATAGTCAAACTAGTTATAAACATTTCTACTTTAGGTAAGTATACGACTAACTAAGGTGGTGTTCTCTGCTGAACAGATGTCAGGTGTTTGTGTTTTGTAACGTCGTGCCCAGACAACAGGTGCAAATAGATTATAAAAATGACAAGACATAAAAAGCTATCTGGTAATATTTGTAACTCCAATCTCGTGTATTGTATTTCTTTGACCTGGCAACTTTGTGCATGTGCGATATCAATAAATACGAAGAATTTGACGTTAGTTATACAAATATAACAATGGTTAAACATAATTTCGCACGTCGAAAGAGAAGAAATAATAAGGCAACTGCTTCAAGGAGGGGTACGCAGATACGATATACAGGGTGTTTCAGAATAACTGTTCCTAATTCTCAGAATTGAGAGAGGGCATGTTATTCAACACTTTTTAATGATAAACTAGTGTTCGGAAATACTTCCGTTTCGAGATAATACGACATTAACGAATTGAGTACTTGAAATAATCTCAATGTGAAAAGTAACGATTTTATTGATTTCCAGCGGTTGCAATTTTTATTAATATTTAAAAAATGGTATTACACAAAAATTATAAGAATTGTTCAAAATTATGGCCGCCATTGTCGACACACAAGGTAATTCTTCGAAATATCTGCGGACGATCACGAATGTCATCAAAAGCCAGAATAATTCGAGCCACTAACTCCTCTGCTGTGTCCACAGGTGTCACATAGACGAGTGATTTAATATGACCCCAAATACAAAAATCAATTGGAGTCATATCTGGCGAACGTGCAGGCCAAAGAATAGGACCTTGTCTCCCAATCCATCGGTTTCGAAATTGTGCATTTAAATAATCTCGAACATTTAAACCGAAATGCGCTGGTGCACCATCATATTGAAAGACCAAGTCTCTACAAATATTAAGTGGCACATCTTCAAGTAACTCCGGCCATGTTGCCATGGATAAGGTTCACTATCTGCAGCTATTTTGCATGCATGCGTTACTTTCCACATTGAGATTATTTCAAGTACTCAATTCCTTAATGTCGTATTATCTCGAAACGGAAGTATTTCCGAACACTAGTTTATTATTAAAAAGTGTTGCATAACATGCCCTCTCTCAATTCTGAGAATTAGGAACAGTTATTCTGAAACACCCTGTATAAGAAAAGACGTGGAAATTCTTTTTAACAGCATCATTGAGAAAATACCTTTGCTGACACGTATGTTTTCATTCAATAATGAAATGGTGCAACCTTCTGTTTTTTTTTTCACAGAAACAGGCCAATTTTGTAGGGGTATTTTAGAGAAAATTGTCGAAGATTGTAACCGCAGCGAATCTCCAGTTTCAAGTAAACAAGAAACATCCGATATTACTGCAGAAATCATTGAAGAAAATGAGTATGACTTTACATGGGGGTCTGTGCAAGAATACGAAGAGTAAGTAGTACAGGGTCCGGCAGAGTGACCGACCCTATTTAAATTGTTAATAACTGTTTCAAAGTTTACAATATTTTTATTTTTTTTTCAAAAATGTAAAGTAAAAACTTTCCAATTTTAGTTACAATATAGTTTATTTATTAAAAATATTAGCACTTGCTCCAAATTAATTTGGTTATTATTATTCAGTAGTTGAAGGAACTGTTCACAAAACGTAACCCGAACTTCTAAATCTCGTGGTACCTAGTAACTGGTGCACGACTTGAACTTTGTAAGGATGAAATTTTAAATCCTTTAAAATACAGCGAAGAGTTCTGTCTGATAGGCCCAACTTGATGAATTTAATCAAATAAAAATCTGGTGTGATACACTCACACAACTTCCTTTTACAGTGATCTTATAATTAGTCAAAAATTTCATTTTTAATTTTTAAAAATTTGTCAAACATTTTCAAAAATTACAAATTCTACAAAAACGGTACAAAATAGAGCGTTAGTTGAAGAGACAAATTTTCTTTAGAATTTTAAGGTGAATTCGAAAATGTAATAATATACCGGGTGTTTTATTTAAAATAGGAGTTAATAAAAAAAACAAAAGAAACCCACTTTAGAAGTATTCAACTGGAAAATCACCTATGTCACATCAATACACATTAAAAATGTAATAAAAATGTAAAGTTTAAAAAAAATCGTTAGAGCCGTTTTTGAAAAAATCGAAAAAAACTGAAAAATCACAAGAGTAAACACCTACTTCCGGTTATGCGATTTTCTTCAAAAGCTTGCTGTCTCGTCTACATAGTACACAAAACGTATATATGAAGTTTCAACGCCATACCTCTTTTCGTTTTTGAGATATTCTGTTCACAGACAGACACACACACACACAGACAGACAGACAGACAGACAGACAGACAGACCAATGAAAAAAAATATGTTTTTTGGGTTCAGGGGACTCTAAAACGTGAAGATCTGTTGAAAACTCAATTTCGAATTTTTGGGGTGAATCCAATACTTCCTTTATCGTAAAAGGAAGTAAAAAATTAGGTTAATCTGTATTAGTGTGAAAATGAAGTTTGAGTTTGAGTGATGTTAAAACCTAATATTTTTAATAAATAAATTATATTGTAACTAAAATTGGCAAGTTTTTATTTTACATTTTTGAAAAATAAAAATATTTTAAAATTTGAAACAACTATTAATAATTTAAATAGGGTCATTCTGCCGGACCCTCTATAATTCAGGATACTAGATACTATAAAACAAATTATTTTTGAAATTGTTATATGTATTTACACTCATAGACACTGGCCTTTCAAAACGGTTTCTTATTATAAAACAGTTTTGGGTAATCCTGCTGTTTACGGCTCCCATTTCGAACTACCACTCCTAGAGCCTCTAATATAGGAGGGAGACTGCAACGCTGTGGGTCGATTATACCTAGGTACTACCGTTTAGAAGCAGCTCATTTTGAAAAAGAAATTGCGAAAACTAGATAAATGCAAATTAACAAGGCAAATCAATTTTAATTCATTTACATTATATTACAAATCAATTATTACCAATAAAACTGTTTCCATTGCAATTGAAATTCTACTATTTTTCTGATTTTGAGTAACTCCTTAAATAATTTCTTTAATAAAACTAAGCCTACTACAACTTTTCAATTTCCTCCATTTATTTTTGATGGCAGTAGACTACTGGCGTGCAGTAAAATTATTTAAAAATTGCAATAATAACCCCGAGTATAATTGAAATAAAATTAAATTTGTCAGAAAATGGGTAAGCAAGATGCAGGGGTGTGTAGAGAAGAAATGAAATATACTGTATTTTTAAGTTAATTGAATATAAAAAGAACTACGAAAAAGAAATTAAATTGTTTATAAAGTCAACACGTACTTATAAAAAAATAAACTAAATTGTTAATACAAAAGTGCATATGTATTTAAAAAAATATATTAAATTGTTTATAAAAAAATAAGTAAATGTATTTACAAAAAATAAACTAAACTGTTAATAAAAAATCTTTGGTAAATATGTATGCACTTTTTTATTAACAATTCGGTTTATTTTTTGTAAATTTCTACTTTTTTATTAACAATTCAGTTTATGTTTGGTAAATACATGTGTACATTTTTTTATAAACAAGTCAATCTAGTTTTAATACATTTTTATGCTATTTAGACAATTCTTACAAAACATCTATAAAATAAAGGTGCGAGTCTAGCGACAGGACCGTATCAAAGTTAGAAACAAATAGTAATTTTTATTAAATGTAATATAAAATATTTTATTTCTTAAAAAAATAGTATTTTGTAACTAAACAACCAAAAGTAAGGAAGATTAATACGTACAGCAGCTGAACAAGTCAGGTTAAAAATAAAGTTTTTTCATTTTTAATTTCAATTTCTTCAGTAACTGTACCTTGTATAAAAAAAGTTTATTAAGCTTTCTTGTTATATTTTTGTTGTTTAATTCAAAATTCTAATAACTTCACGAAATCTACATTCATCATGGGCAAAAATGGTTTTTCTGCATAGGGTTGCCAACATTGTGCCAATCCCCGACGAAAAAATTGAGGGGGGCGGGGTGATAAAATAACTGAAGAATATCGATGGTAACATGAATCAATAGTACTTTCTAACAAGGAAGAGAAAGGCATACGTTTTTCCAAAGTGTGAGTTTGAGGCGGAAGTGCGAAACGCGAGGACTACAAATACATAGAAGGAAAAATGGCGTTCTCTCCTGCTTATATACAATTTTTTCCATAACCGGGATCAGAACAACACGAAACGAGTATTACTGCAAATTAGAATTATGGTGCAATATTTAGCAGCCTTGGAATTGTGCTACTCTGCGAATACAAACAATATCATCAGAAAGTACCATAAATACAATGAGCATTTTTTTCTTTAGAAGTAATAACTTATGTTAAAATTTTTAGCAATTTTTTGTACTTATTATTAATTACTATCTTCGTTCAATAGAGAGGACGAGTACGACCGAAAGCAAGACATCAAGACGAAATTCTAAACCACTTCGGCCCAGGGCGGTGACCTCAATCACAGTGTATCTGCTATTAATCTTGTATTGAAAATAAAGTAGTGTAATAAAAAATACTTTTTTCTTTGTCAATATTTAAAGTTTTTGATATCTGTTTAGGCAAATACAGCATTATAGGAAGTATAAATTGAGTTGTAAACGTATAACATTTACCAATATATCGCAGTAAAATTTGGTAACTATCTGTTTTCTTGTAAGGTGTTGCAAAGTGATTCCGGTGTGCTGTTAAATGGCAGAAAGGTTTTGAAGGTAAATATCGATTGATAAATTTGAATATATTATCAAGTTGATTAATTAGGTACCTAGTTATTATCAAAAACTATATAGTTGTAGATAAATTATTGCACTTGACTTGCATATAATGGCTGTATTACACTTGGATGATTTCATCTTCGCGTAATATAGCCTACATTATATGCTTGTTAAATAAAATGGTATTTTCCGCAACCAAAAGTAATTACTTTTATCTACCCCAGTGGGATAAGTAACGCATTACGTCACTCATTTGACACTATTTCAGTTATGTAATGAAGCTCATTACACCACTCAGTTATGTAATGGTTTCATTACGCAACTGAGTTGTGTAATGACTTCATTACGTAACTGAAATAGTGTCAAATGAATGACATAATAACATTTGCCTAGTAAAATATTTTTGAAAATGACAGATCTGACATTTCTCTTAATGCACTTTTCTCAATTTTAGGCAGTCGTAGATAAAATTTTGTACAATACATGTATGATAATTAGAGTCCGTCAAAATATTCTCGTATGTTTTCAAACTATAATAATGGTGAGGCACTAATACCCCATGAAGGAGCTTGGCCTGCAAGGCGGAAGGTTAGAGCTTCCGTATCCTCGCTCTCACACCCGACTGTCGCGTGTCAAATTCATGACACGTGGTGATGTGGTGAGCACCACGCATTAGACAGCCGCATTATTACCCCTTGTTCTTTCGAACGCAGGTTCCCAATTATTTAAAGCGACTGGGTAGGCCGCCCGCCAGGCATCGATCTGGGATTTGAACTCCAGACTTCCGCGCCGCAGTCCGATGCTCTAACCATCTGAGCCACGCTGGGAAAACTATAGCATAGCAAAATGGCATTTATTTTTTCAAAATATGACATATAAAATAGCACTTATTTCAAAATAAAGCATAAAAAGTGGTAAGTATTTATTTAAAAAGTTGAAATTTTAGAAAAAAATTCACCAGTAATATTAAAAATCCCACAACGACGGGCACAAGGTAAATAAGTGGAACGTAGGTATCCGAGGTGCATTGAAGGGAAGGGTGAGAGCGCGGGATTGTTGTTGACGAGTGGACATAACGGGATACTTACCTGAGCGTTGAGGCGCGCGACGAGCGGTCACCCTCGCCCCGGGCCATTGACCTTAGTACCTGGCACTTACCAAAACTTCTGCATGTCTATTTTGAAATTTGTAAGTCCTTTTGTTGTGAATTAGCCACATAATATTGATTTTGATTGAAATATAGCATTAAAATATGGAATTTATTCAAAATATAGCATTTATCACGAAAAAGGGCATTTTATAGCATTTATGGCACCAACAAATGTGGTTCATTCCACCCCTTACTACGTGAAACGCCTAAATACGAAATCTGGTCCTAAAGGAACCTACAGTAAGAAACATGGCAAAATGGCATTTGACGGACTCTAATGATAATGCATCATTAATATACTTGTGTGCTTACATAACTCGTGCTACGCACTCGTTTGTAACTTACACACACTTATATTAATGATGCTGTTATTCCACTTGTATAGTAAATAACTATTAATACCAAAATTTGTCATTGAAGTTGACGTTTCTCTTACTGACACAGAAAGTGTATGTTGCTATGTAACACTTTTAGTTCCTAGGAAGTACTTTTACTTCCATGGAACTAAACGCAACCTCCATTTGGTCGTCTGTGAATGTAGTTGTCATAATGATTTTTAAATGAGAAACGTCAAAAGTAATCAATCATCTAAAATTTTTAATATTTTGTACTTTTCTAGGTTGCAGAAAAAATAGTATGTATTATTTGGATTAAAAGTGACCCTGTTTGACTTGCAATTTTTGCATTTGCTCGGCTACGGTGCGCTTTGTCTTGCAAATGCAAATATAATTGCTCGTCAAACAAAGTGCCACTTTTAATTCTAATAAAACAATATACTATTAATTCTAGGAAATAAAAGCGTTGCATTGCAAAATACACTTTTTGTGTCAGTAAGAGAAACGTCTACTTCAATGACAGTTTTGGTAGTAATCACTTCAAAAACGGTTGCCGAACAACATTCTTTTTCAACCTAAAAATAATAGATACTTATGCATTAACGGAGATATGAATATGTTTTTCCCTTGGGTTGACATGTGTTACAGACCGAGGGCTTCTAATCTGAGGTCTGTAAGTCAACCGAAGGTAAAGAACATGAATATCTCCCATGGTGCATACAATATTTAATTTACTAGCAATATTAGTAAAAATTAAATTTTGGGGTTACAGCTGTTTTTGTATATAAACTAGTAATTTGGAGATGAAATCAGCTATGTTGGCATTGTATTAGCTCAGCTACTTGAAATTTCTACATGAAAAATAAATTTCAATCAGAACTCTGTATTGTCAAAAACACATTAAAATTTTATTTAAAAGGTTATTATAACGTTTCGCTGGTTATACAAGCTTCATCAGAGAAAATAAATTTAAAATACAAGCCTTTTGCAGTAGTTATTCTGAAAGTTTAAATAAGCAAGCAATAAGTGAAAGAATAAAACCTCACATTTAATACATACCAAGAAAAAACATATCGTATCTTAATAATTAGGATTCATTACATCTTCTTGTTTAAAATTGAAATATAATTTTTCTTTTTCCTTCAAAACTCCAACCTTTACCAATAAGTATTGAAAAACAGGATAGAGTTGTGATTATTTTCTGGTTTTTTCGTATGTTTTCTTAAAAATTATTTTGCTAAAAGACAGATATTAATAGTTAATAGAAAATAGTTTTTGTTAAAAGAATAGAAATCACCGTTGTAGTTTTTGTCGTTTTCTTTTAAAGTGTATTCTTTTTTATTTTTCTTGATTAGTCATTAGTCATTTTACCTTAATCCAAATACTCTTAAAAATTAAAGGTAAAGATTTAATCAATAAACTAACACTTTCTTAATAACATTAACATTAATTAATTTTCAGCCAAATTTCAATAAACAAAATACGAAACAAACATAAACCCAAACTGTTACAGGAAAAACAAAAATGATTGAAAATACAACATTAATTTTGGATGTTTAATAAGATTATTTTTATTGTAAAAAAAATGCTACTAATGACTAATCAAGAAATATAAAGAAGAATAATAAAGAATACACTTTAAAAGAAAACGACAAAAACTACAAAGGTGATTACTATTCTTTTAACAAAAACTGTTCTCTATTAACTTTTAATATCTGTCTTTTAGAAATATAATTTTTAAGAAAACATACGACAAAACAGAAAATAATCACAACCCTATCTTGTTTTTCAATACTTATTGACAAAAGTTGGAGTTTTGAAGGAAAAAGAAAAATTATATTTCAATTTTAAACAAGAAGATGTAATGAATCCTAATCATTAAGATACGATATGTTTTTTCTTGGTATGTATTAAATGTGAGGTTTTATTCTTTCACTTATTCTCTAATTGCTTGCTTGTTTAAACTTTCAGATTAACTATTGCAAAAGGCTTGTATTTTAAATTTATTTTATCTGATGAAGCTGGTATAACCAGCAAAACGTTATAATTAACTTTTAAATAAAATTTTAATGCGTTTTTGACAATACAGAGTTCTGATTGAACCTTATTTTTCATGTAGAAATTTCAAGTAGCTAAGCTAATACAATACTAACATAGCTGATTTCATCTCCAAATTACTAATTTATATTAGTAAAAATAGTATGAAATTTCAAAATGTCATAATGACATTTAAAATTAGAATGTGTAAGTAACATCAAGAATTGCCTCATTGTATGGTTGCTAAGACGTTGCCTATAGTTGCATGGTTACCACGAGTTTGAGGGAGAAATAATTTCAAAAATCCCTTGGGGGTTATGAGTACCTTTTCATATTTTGTATCTACAATTAGTATTTCATTCTAAGAATTTCTGTTCAGCTATTAATTATTACGTATAGTAAAATAGCTAGAAATCTACGCTCTAATAATAACCATCCACTATCATTTGAATTCGTTATTTACCGTATTGTAAATTTCGGATTAGCCTGTATACTGCAAGTAGAAATTTCCCGGCATTCGTGCAATGTCACAACCTTAATTATGAAGCGACATCTGTCTTACAATGGCTGAACTATATGTGCGCTATTTTTGTGGAAATTTTATCAGGTGTATACAAAACCGGCACGAATTTCCGACGATTCCAATGAAATATTCGCCCTAAATGACAACCGCTTCAAATTTTTTAGGAATCACTTATTATCAAAAACTAAACGTCAGAAATAGTTCAATGGGGTCTCAAATGAAAGATCAAAGTCGTATCTTCCTGTAAGCCATTTTACAGTTTCTGTTTTCTAATTTTCACAAGTAAATTTTACTGTTGGATGACAGAAATACAAATGAAAAATGCCTACCAAAGCGTCGATATTTTAAACACAATTTTACAGCGCAAGCGAATCTGTTACCATTTATAAAATTGCTTATCCTAATTAGCCAACATTCGTCTTTGAAATGAAGCCTTGTTTAACTTCATACGACGCGTGTGAATCGATAGTAAGTGATTCCTATGTATCAATCTGTCACTATTATTTCAACATAAGCCAAACGCCAGCCTTAAAAAGTTATGAATTCAACTACCTAACCTAAATATCAAATGTCATTCATGTCATCACAGCAGGCCGTGCAGCAGACATTCCTAGGTGTGAAAATAATTACAGATTCCTATTATCCATTATTATAATTAGAGTCCGTCAAAATATTCTCGTATGTTTTCAAACTATAGCATAGCAAAATGGCATTTATTTTTTCAAAATATGACATATAAAATAGCACTTATTTCAAAATAAAGCATAAAAAGTGGTAAGTATTTATTTAAAAAGTTGAAATTTTAGAAAAAAATTCACCAGTAATATTAAAAATCCCACAACGACGGGCACAAGGTAAATAAGTGGAACGTAGGTATCCGAGGTGCATTGAAGGGAAGGGTGAGAGCGCGGGATTGTTGTTGACGAGTGGACATAACGGGATACTTACCTGAGCGTTGAGGCGCGCGACGAGCGGTCACCCTCGCCCCGGGCCATTGACCTTAGTACCTGGCACTTACCAAAACTTCTGCATGTCTATTTTGAAATTTGTAAGTCCTTTTGTTGTGAATTAGCCACATAATATTGATTTTGATTGAAATATAGCATTAAAATATGGAATTTATTCAAAATATAGCATTTATCACGAAAAAGGGCATTTTATAGCATTTATGGCACCAACAAATGTGGTTCATTCCACCCCTTACTACGTGAAACGCCTAAATACGAAATCTGGTCCTAAAGGAACCTACAGTAAGAAACATGGCAAAATGGCATTTGACGGACTCTAATTATAATTGTTTACTGTTGGGTGCCACTTTCAAATACATAAAATTACAGTCGCTTTATATACACTAACGTTAACAGTCTGGCCATATATGGTCACGATTCTCATTGGTGCCGCCATTTTATGTCTTGCGTCATTTTGACAATAAGATTTAAATTTCACAAATGTCAAAGTCACATTTATTCAAATAAAATAAGGTAACATTCAATCAAGAAAAATCGTTTGAAATGCGAGTACATAGTTAAAAACTGATCATAATTTTTAGAAACAACTAGAACTATAATTTATTAACGGTAAGCTGACAAAGTTTAAAGAAATATATCAATTTCAAAAATTTTCTTCAGATATGAGGTATTGCTGTACAGTCGGATGCAAAAGCAAATCTGAAAAATGTGTGCAACGGAAACTTTCCTTAGGAATAGGGACACACGGGACTTATGGACAAAAAAATTAATAGAGACAATTGGTACCCGAATGGAAATTCAAGAATTTGTGAAAAGCATTTTGCAGATTGTATGTGTGAAAAAGCACGAGTTGGTGACAAAAAAGACGTAACGATAATGCTGTTCTAACATTATTTACCTTCTCATCGTCTGCTTCGGAGCCTACAGCCATTGAAAAATACCAATGTCTTTATAAACAACTGGTAAAATTTTAAAATAACATTATCCGTTCGAAAAACTGATTTTATCGAAGTTTTAATTTTAGGTATGGAGTCTTGTGCATTTGAATGCAAAAATAGGTATGAACATGGTATTAAGATGAAAAGCTTCACTAGAAATCAAAATGCGGGGCTTGTGGTCAAACAGGTTAATCGAGCATATTAGAATAACATAAAAGGTCAGAATAGAATCTAAATGTAAAAGCATTTTATATAAATAAAATGCATATTGTTGATGTAAAACGTATTGCAATTTTTACTCAATTAGAAAAGTTTATTATATCCAAAGTTATCGGTGTTCGTTTAAGAATAGCTGTAACCAAAACGAAAAAGCAAAATACACAACGAAGCAAATACAGTTGTACTTATGTGGCAATGCACAATGTAGGCTATACAAATTAAGTGGGAAGTTATGAAATAGTATATTGTATGTTAAGAGCTGAAAGTGCATTCTTGCCGCTTGCGCATGAATATTGCTGGTTGAGACGAAGTCGAAACCAGCAATCATGCAAAAGCGGCAAGCGCACTTTTAGCTCGAAATATACATACTATTTTTTCGACGACTGAGCATATTATTAAAGGAAAATATCAAATTTCGTTTTATCGCAAAAATTAATTGACAATCAAGTTAACATTACTCGCGCAGTCTATATGACATGTGACGCGATTATTTCCACAAATGACGGGCGTTGTCAAGGAAACATTCGGACGTGGCTACCTATTTTGTTCACGCGGAAACCCAAAACGCTCGGCGAGCGGCAAAAAGATGAAAACGCACGCTCAGCGGCAAATGTCAACTTTCTGTTGTCAAATGACAGTGAGAAAAATCTACTTTCGATGTCAGTCGTCGAAAAAGTAATTTTAAGCTTATTAGACTGTATACTCACTGTTTTATTAGTTTTGGGATCACTGTAAGTTCTGTATATTTGCTATTATTTATGTGAACACTAACTGTAAATAAAGTTTATAATATCTCATTGATACGACATTGTTTTACTATTTAGTCATATATTTACTTATACTAAGCATTTATTTAATTAAACTATTTTCCAACACTAACTGCGCCACTGCTTTTGACCCGCCACTGAAGGCGGTCATATTCTGTCTTATGTCATAAGTGACATTTCATATGGCCAGACTGTTGTATATAAAGTGACTGTACATAAAATAATCAAAAATTTTGAATTTTGACATTTCATAAATGTAACAATCTGTCAGTTGTCTAAAACAAAAGGGGCTGTTTCAACGTCTTTCATATAAAAACGAGATAAGAAGGTGTAAGCACTTTTTCGATACTTCTGCACAGTGTTGGGATGCAGTGGTTTTTGCCATGTGCTCTTTGGGACACCCGCGCCTGAAGTCATCGTATTCTTTTAAAACAGTGCTTTCACTGTGGGGGCAGAGAACGCCTATAATGGGGCACCGTACATTCAAAAGTGGCAATGGATAGAAATTTGTATCAGCATCTTTCAATAATTAAGAAAAAAAACATTCGGTATCAAATTTCGAACTCGTGACCTTAAGCTGAGCAGCCCAGCTCTGTATCATTACACCACCGTGCTCCGTAGTTACGGAGCCATTTAAAAGGCTATTACTAGTATCCTCAATACAAATCAAAAGATAAAGAAAAACGACCAATCTCGTCCAAAAAATTTTCAGTTCTTTGCATTACTATTCCATTCAAACTGGCACAGAAATCATCCTAAACTGCATTTTCCGACGTTGCTTTAACGCCAGTCGCCATGGCGGTTACGGTCTTCACAAAAGTTATGCAGTTCCATCAGACCTTCCGTATAATTTTGGATTGATCACGATGGGATTGAGTGGTTGCGGAAAAAATTGCAAATTGATAAAAATGATCCGGCAGATCTTGCCGAAGTAAACATTTACAAAGGTCTATGATTCAAACTAGGCTATCGTCTTTAGCTACCATATCAATAGAAAATGATAGGTATAGCACGACCACTTGGCATGTTAGAAATTGTTACTGCCAAGTTTGATTAGTTGGGCTTTAATAGTTTAGAAGTTATACTAGTTGGAAATTGCACGAAGATTTTGAGAAATGGGAAAAAAATTCGCTTTGATCACTCGCTAAATACCTACAAAAGAAAGGTTTAACGCCAAAACAACTTAATGAAGATGTGGCTGGTGTGCTTGGGGATTCTGCTTCTTCCAATTAACTCGTAAAAAATGGCCGCGTAAGCTGAAATGTGGCAGAAGAAGCTGCGAACATGTAAAGGGTAGTGATCGACCGCATTTTGCTAATACTCAAGAAAACATTGATCGTGTGGATGGCATAATCAGAAAAGATTGTAGGTTGACAATGTTATGCAACATTAATTACAAAACTTCGTTATTGTATTAAAGTAAAAAGAATTGTCACAGGGAATTCTCCTTCATCACGATAACGCACCGGTCCATAAGAGCCTCATTTCTATAAACGCAATTCGTGATACTTGGTTTGAAGTTATGGGGTATCCACCCTGCTCCCAATCTAGTTTCTAGCGATTCTTATTTATTTCCAAAGCTAAAAAGTAGTCTTCGGGATCAAAATTTAGAAGCAATGACCCTGTTATAGCAGCAATTCAGAAATTCTTCAAGACTCTTATATGCTTAAGCATTGGTAGAATAACTGTATTCACGGGCAAGGAAGTTATGTTGGAAAATAATGTGACAGGTTCTATGCCTTCTGGAAAGAAACCTATACAAAATTGTTGGGCTTTCAGAATCAAAGAAAACTCTGATGGCAGTGTTGCAAGGTTTAAAGCAAGACTTGTTGCAAAAGGCTTTTCACAGATAGCTGATAAAATGGAAAATGCCAGTGCGGTGAAACTAGCGAGAAATCCCTAGTTTCAAAAGCGGACCAAGCATATAGATGTACGGTACAGGTTCATTCGTGAGAAAGTGTCCGAGAGTGTTCTAGAAGTAATGCACATTGCAAGGGAACATCAACTAGCTGACATTTTAACAAAACCCTTGAGCAAGCACAGAGTTGTAAAACTGAGAAAATTGCTGAGATTATTATCTAGAGAAGACATTTCAGTTTAAGGGGGAGTGTTGAAGTGTAAACTGAACCCTGAATCACTTTGAACACTGATCTAAATAGTAGTAGTAGTCTGCTGTCGATATCATAAAATAGTTGCTTTAATTGATTCTCAATACACAGTTTTTTGTAATACTCTAAACTGTAATTAAAGTATAACTTTTAAAGTTATCTTTCTTTAACGCTCACAACACTAAATCTCAATATACGGCAATGGCCAAAAATTTGTAGAATTTGATTTGCAACATTTTTTGTTCAATAACTTTTTCTGTGCGACCAATGGATCGCGAGAAAAAACAAATTTAATTGTTTTCAAGATGGCGGCTGTTTGGCAGAGGGTGGAGGCACGGCTTTTTGGTTTTACACTTGTCTAATGACCCTAAACCACTGGACAAAAGAAATCGCCGCGGCCAATTTTTTTAAGGTGACGGGGTGTTTTCCGACGATTTTACTGTACTATCTTGACATTCCCGCCTCGTTGTTCACATCGTCTCCAACTACTCGACGTTTCGGTCTGTGGACCATTTAAGTCTAAAATGGCTGTTTACCAAAACAATTGGATGTTAAGCCATCCAGGAAAAACAATTAACATTCCTTATCTTACGTGAATTGTGAAAGAAGCATTTAATTTGTCGTTCACAAGAAAAAACCTTATTGCAGGATTTGAAAAATCTGGAATATGGCCATTTTCCACCACCGTTTTTGATGATGACCACTTCGAAGGTGCTTTGGTAACAAATAGAAGTAATATCAATGCAATTGCTACTGATGGAGATGTTCTCAGCACATCTCAGCAATCAATCGTGATTACGCCAAACACATCTCAACAATCAATCGTGATGACCCCAAGAACATCTCAACAATAAATCGTGGTAACACCAGAGTCCGTTCGACCATATCCTTTAACTATGGCAATCATGTCATGGACACCCTGTATAACCAACTTGTTTAAAAATTGTAATTTAAACAAATAGCATGTGCCAAATGTTTTTGAATATACGAGGGATATCTGACAGAAAATGAGCCTGCTCCATTTGTAGCACGATTTTATAAAAGTTTATAACCTTGCATACATCAACTCTTGCCATGGAAGTATGACAAAGTTTGACAAAATCGCAACACAACTATAGTTGTCAGCCTAACGAGAAGGAAACATGGTGCACGCTGTAAGTGAAATGCCTAAATTTGAGTACCGTTCGGTAATCAAGTATCTCACGAAGAAAGGACTTCCTGCAAAGGACATTAATGAGGAGTTGAACCGTGTCTACGGCAAGTTTTCTCCTTCGTATACGACAGTTAAAAGGTGGGTTCGGCTGTTTCAACAAGGGAAAGACGACGACCACCCTGGGCCCTCAGTTTCGGTAGTGACCGAGGAAAATGTGGAAAAAGTGATAGAAATGGTGCTCGCAGACCGGCGAATTCGTATTCGGCAGATAGCTAACGAACTAAAGATTAGTAAAGAAAGAGTTGGAACGATCCTTCATATGCATTTAAACATGAGCAAAGTGTGTGCACGCTGGGTACCCAAAATGTTGACGCCATTTGATCGACAGCGGCGAGTGGAAAATTCGCGGGCGTTTCTCGAACTGTGTGAAGAGAATGAAGACGCAATTTGGGGGAGAATTGTCACCTGTGATGAGACATGGATTCATCAGTATGATCCGGAATCCAAACAGGAATCTATGCAGTGGGTAAAAAAGGGACAAGCAGCACCCAGGAAGTTCAAAGTCTCTCGCACCACTTGTAAACTCATGGCATTCATTTTTTGGGATAGCGAAGAAGTTCTGATGATAGATTACTTGCCAAGAGGGACAACGATGACAGGCGCGTATTATGCGAATCTTATTGTTCAACTGCGTGGGCTATGATTTAGGAATGAAGACGAGATGATGATGGCTGTAGAAGCCCATTTTGCCGACAAAACTTCGGAATATTTTTTGACCGGTTTAAAGATGTTGTATATGCGATGTCAAAAGTGCATTGAGGTTGGAGACTATATAGAAAAATAATTAAAAAATTCCGAAATCAGTTTACATTAACTACCCCAGGCTCAATTTCCGTCAGACACCCCTCGTATCATTCAGATAGTGTAGTAATTAAGAAATTTATACAGTGCCTTCATAAACGATTGAAAAAGTTTTTGAATGGTCATTATTTTGACGCCATTTATTTTAACTATTTGATGTTAGCTATACGTGCAGTGTTATATTTTGACCATGAAGTAAGAGGTAAAGAGACCGATCCCCATGCAGGCCGCTCGCCAAAACCTGCGTTGATATTTACGGCTCTTTAGTAGTACCGTAGTCTACCACTCGCGGTGCAAATGTTCCGCCGGATCAGTTGGCGGAAGGGTGGTTTGTTTACGTCGGGTTTACGTTTTGATTTGCCGCAGCGGTCATATGCCACGATCACGTGACGGATCGAGGACCCGACGGGAACACCAGCGCTGCCAGTGGTAGATACTGTACTATTAAAGAGCCGTAAATATCATCGCAGATTCTGTAGCATAGCGATCTGTCTCCTTCCCTCTTACCTCATGATTTTGATGTTGAAATATTTCATTGGCGTTCGTTCATTGTGCAAGATGTTGTACCAAGTTTACAGCCGGTTTCAGTTATTGTTCTGTGGTTTCAACGTATTATTCTTTTGCAAAAATCATTTCTCTAATTAACGTATTTACGTTTGGTGTAAGTATACAGTAGTTAACAAATTTGAAGTTTTGAGGTTATTATCTTATTTTAGATTACAAATTATTATAAACATGTCGTTCACACCTGAGCTAGATACTTTTATTCTAATGGCTCACTTTCACAGTGGAACCCGAAATCAGCATGGTTCATGGTCATACCTATACCATTCAGTCATTCATCGAACAATTTACTGAAGCGTTGTGAGGAAGGATAATTGTTTTGGCCTTACCTGTTGGCGAAAGTTTTACTTGGTATTTTGCCGGCTGGTAACTATCGGCCTAATTGGGCTAACTCGCCGAGAAGGGTCGGGGTTCCAGCTACGCTGAAAGAGAACAACAGAGAAGGGAGATGGCGCCAGGTCCTCGACATGGTTTTACTCCTTGTGTCGGACCTCCACAAGGTATAGACAATCCCAGCAGAACAAACAAAATCAAAGCAACGGCCAATCAAAATATCACAGCTTTATTAACACTTGGTGGGTGGGTACTATAGTGCAAATATAAATACAAATATAGGACAATTCGAACAGTCATCAAAATTTATAAATGTATGTAAATATAATATGCATAAATATAGTAAGTACATGCAGACTAAGTAAAGGTTTCGAGCCGAATATAATTATGTCGCATCAAATTTAAATATAATATGCATAAATATAGTAAGCACGTGCAGAATAAGAAAATGTTTCGAGCCGAATATAAATTTTACCATGCAGAACTATCTGTAAAATTAATTTAGGCCAAGATACGGCGGACAATACAAACACTCTAAAAGGGGACAAAGATACTAAGGGCGTCGCGGAGGCAATTAAAAACAAATAGCTGAGGTTGAACCTGTACGGAGCGCGAAGCGGGCTCAAAAGCAAATAAGCCGATACAGAGCGATACAAGCCTCACCTGGCTAACGTTTAACCCCGAAGGTTAGCTCTAAATGACGTTGAAACGCTACTCAAAGTAATTTCTAAGTATCGGAGCAACGTACGTTTGCGTGGCCACACTAAACGTCGATGTCCTTAATATTAAAAATGCATCAGGGTATCCCCATATAATATTAATTATAGCAAGCGCTTGGATCTGCTCTTTACCCGGTTTTTACCGATACAAACTAATTAATAAATTCGCGGCGATTCGAAAGTGAAGCAAACGGCTCCCGTGAGGAGCTTCACGGCACACGGCAAAGACCGCAAGGAAATGTAAGTACAGATTTAAATTTGAAATAAATAAGTGAAAGACTTAACATACGGTTTGCAGGGGGTTCCGCGGAGGGCAGCGGCTAGCGGGGCTACTTATAACTTGTAGCTCCCATGCTGGGAGGATTCCCACCTATGCGGGATCGTCGAAAGCGCCTGTAATGCAAGCAACGACCCAGTCTGGAGCAGAAACTCCAAAGCTTGGCTCCGGTAGGTCTATCTGACATTAATTACTAAACTGTACAAAATGGCCGCTTAAAATTTTGCAACAGCCCTATCATAACAATAAATCTAACATAATCAAAAGCATGCACGGGGTAGAACACACAGAGGCACGATTTACCCTAATTTGTAACTATACGAAGCACTGCTGTTTTATCATAAAACTCAACAGGCGCAGTGGGCAATAACTTAAGCTAACGTCTTGCCTGCAGGAAGGTACGTCGAAGGCCAACCTTTCCGTTCGCTCCCAGGCAATCTGGCACAGGCCGCAGGGGTGCAAAGGCCACGACGGCGGCTATCGAAGGCGAGGCAAGCTATGGACGCCGTGGGTGACGTGGAGGTAAGTGGGGCGCTAACGCCTATTCCCAGGCGTAGCCCACGGGGGTTGTAGATTGTATAGGCATTACGTCAATTTCAGGGGTCCAGATCGACGGGATGGCTTCCAGCCAAGAGCGACAGAACGGGGAGTGCTTAATCTCCAACAGGAGGTGTCCAACCCAACAGAAAATGGCTATAAACGGACCATGCCCAAATAAATCTACGATTAAGGAGCCGAGGGTAGTGACAGCTTACCTTTAGTGATAACGGGCAGCCATTAGAAGTGCAAGAATAATGCTGGCCTCAAACGAATCCGCAATTGCGAACGACTTAAGTACAACCAAATCAAATACGAACGTCTTAAAGGGCAGATGTGCTTTGTAGATCCTCCATCGAATCGAAACGCAGCGAAGCTACACTAATTAGCTCATAAATAAAGCACACAGCCGAGGCACCAGCAGCTTACACCAAGTTTAAAATGGGAAAGAGCTCAAAAATCCACCAGTTACCAGTTATCAAAACTTTCCAAAATTTTGGGCCAGAAGATAAAAAAAACCCTGAAGAAATTTTACTGCAATAAGAGATATCCTTATCTAACAACAAAGGAATAGTTTAATAGAAGTGCAATAATGGTTGCCTAGCCGCCATACTTAAATATCTGTAGAAATGTAACCAGAATTTAAAAAAACTTTGTAAAATATGGGTAATTATTCGGGGAGTTGCTTACGAAACTGCTTGATAATTATAGGAGAGTATTTAAAACTAGGGTACCGCTAACCAAACCTAATTTAAAGCATGCAAAAATTCCCAAAAAGCCACCTAATAATACTTAAGGATAAATATTTAACTAGCGAATGTTTACATATACGGGGGTCGCTCCAAAAGTAATGTAACAGCGTTTCCAGGTGTGCGATGCTTTTGCTCACCACAACCACAATATTATTTACCGTTTCAAAGACAAACACTGCATCTGCAAAAGCAAATCAACATGCAAACTACTGTTTTAACTGAAGAAAAGTTAGTTAACATTAATAATTGAATGCAACAAAGCCTGCAGAAATCAGTTTCCACATTGGTTGCTCAAAGTGTTGTGTAAACAATAAATTGCTCATTTCTCTCTGTATCCTTATTGTAGCGTGTTTTAAGTCGGCTGTTGGGGGTTGGGACACCTACCGAGCGCGTCTCCAGGTGGCGGATAGGAGAACGGCTGAGGTCCTCCGGACTAAGGTTAGTGGTTAGCTAGTAGGGATATCCCGGGCCTAAACTCCTGTGTGATGGAACGAAAGCTGCCACCGCGGACCATCCCCCCTCTTCATTGAGTTGTGGCCGCTCAATGAACTTCACAAGGTTTTAGGTTACCCTCGTGTTTGTGCCGTGCGAGGCGACCCGTGTCGGTTGGATGAAGGGATCCTGGGGATTGAACTGCCTCTGGGACGGTTTGGTTTCCTGGAGCGCAGTAACACATCTCTTTGGCCCTGATTTCACTTAGACGGGAGGTCGAGACTAACCCACCTCGATCAATCGGCTGTTCCGTCGGGTCAGACCGCCGGAAGGGTGAGCTCTTTGGGGGTGAAGGTGCATGCAGTGGGTCCTTGAGGTCCCTAGGGGTTCCGGTTTCTGATACCCTGGGGCTCGCCTAAAGGTGCCTGCTCGTGTGCAACTCATCTCTGGGAGCTATATCTCCTTAGTATCCTTGGCGTCGAAGTTCGGCGTCCCCTTGTTGGGTTCCGTGGTGGGTGGGGAGCTAGGGAGATAAATTTTTCTTTCAGCATGGATGATAAGAAGTTTGAAGAAACCGTACAGGGCGCGTCTTCGGATACCCCTCAAGCAGGACCGCAACAACAGCAGCAGCAAAATACAGAGGAGGAGCAACAGACTCTTCCAAAGAGGAAGAGGATCTCTGGTGCCGAACAGAAGCGCAGGAGGAAGGCTCGCTTAACCGCAGAGAACTCCGGCGCTACTGCCTCTACTCCACCCAAAGGCTGGCTCCTGAAGCTAACCCTAAGGTGGCAGATTCAGGCAAAATGAAGGATAGAAGTGGGAAGGGACGTGGGCCCTCTTCAACCACTACCAAGAGACTGGCTCCCAGAGCTAGCCCCAAGGCGGTTGGTTCCGGTAGGCCTACACCCTCCACAAGTAAAAGGATTAGATCGGATGGAAGCACGCCCTCCACCTCTAATCCGAAAAAGAAGGTCAAGCCAGACCAAAAGGTAACCGAAAGGACAGGTGGTTACAAAGAGGCCCTTACGAGGCACCTCCGCGTGGCCATCGTGGATCTAAGGACCCCACTCGGTAAGATCACCCAGGTCCAAGCGGACCTAATAAAAGCCCAATTGCTGGTGGCTCTGGACAACCATATGTTCGCCCTAGCTGAAGGCCAAATTGCACCCACTTTTAAGGGCTAGCAGTACTCCGGAGAGATTCTTAGAATCACCTGCGAGGATGACCAGACCCTGAAGTGGCTAACAGAAGCAGTGTCAAACCTGCCCACTTTATGGGAGGGCGCCCGTCTCAATGTCGTCCAGGTGGATCGGCTGCCCAGGCTGGCGAAGGCAGCTCTGTGGATTTCAGGGAAACCTGAATCTACGGAGACTGTTACTCGCCGCCTGGCAGTGCAAAACCCCGGGATAGGTGTTCGGGACTGGCCCCTCTTCCACACAGCCGAAAAGGAGGAGCCCGTTGGCAGACTCTTAGTTTTTGGGCTAAACCAAGGGGCTGAAACAGCAGTCAAAAGTAAAGGTAGTAAACTGCACTATCAGTTTACAACTTTAAAATTAAAAATTCAGAGGCCTGGAGATGCACCTCCAGACTCCAACCCCCCAGGGTAGGGTGCGTCTACGGATACCCCTAAACCCCTTGTTGTTGCAGACCAGGGTGCGTCCTCGGATACCCCTCCACCGCCAGTAGGAGAGCCGCTGCTACCGCAGCAGCCATCCGAAGGAGAAGCTTCACAACCCCCCACCCCCATGGATACTCTTGAAGAGGAGAGGGAGCTGATGAGTATGCTTCTAGGGTCCGGGTCGGACACCGAGGTCGAATAATTTATTGTCGACCTCATGTCCACCCAACCTGGACTAAACATTATACAAATTAACCTGCAACACTGTCGAGAGGCTGCTGTTACTCTACGCAGACAGCTCGACAGCCAGCAGGACACTGTTGCATTAATACAAGAGCCTTGGATTGTAAAATCAAAGATCTGTGGATTAATTAACCGTAATGGCACTGTTTTTACAGATAGCACCCATGAGAAACCAAGGACGTGCATCTACTGTCCCAAGCATTTACAAGCCTTTGCTTTGCCACACCTCTGTACGCGTGATATTACGGCGATACAGATGAGCTGTAGTATAAACGAAGGGAAGGAAGATGTAATTTTCGCATTGGTATACCTCCCCAGTGACTCAATTGACCCTCCACCTAGCGCGGAGTTGATCGAATTGGTGAACTACTGTGAGAGGAACAACAAAAACTTAATTATTGGCTGTGATGCAAATGCTCACCACGTCTCGTGGGGTAGCAGTGGCATTAACACCCGAGGTAGGTTTTTACTTGAGTACCTAATAAGTACAAACTTAGAAATACTGAACCGTGGATGTGAACCAACTTTTGTCACAACGCGTAGCCAGACCGTGATTGATATCAGTCTGGCCTCTTCAGATATTTCCAATAATATTGTGGGCTGGCAGGTATCACCTGTTGTGTCTATGTCAGACCACAGATGGCTTTGTTTCAAATTATCTGGAACTATAGCTCAACCAAAACAATATCGAAACCCTAGGCGGACTGACAGACTATCTTACAAGACAGATCTGGAAGCTCATCTGGCGGATTCGGTTTTCCCAGAAAAGATTGATCAGGTAGAGGACTTGCAAACCAGTGTGGATATCCTGCAGAACTCGATCCTACAATCTTACGAATCGTCATACCCCTTGAAGATATCCAAAGCGAGTCGCACAACCTCCTGGTGGTGTCCAAAACTCGATAGGATGAAATCAACATTGGGCAAACTCTTTAACAAAGCAAAAAGAACTAGAATTACTAGTGACTGGGAGGTCTATAAAGACCAAAAACGTTTATACAAAAAAGAAATCCGCCAGAGACAGAGGGACTCTTGGAAAACGTTTTGCAGTTCCATAGAGACCACTGCCTCCGCGGCTCGGCTGAAGAAGATCCTTTCTAAGGATCCAAACCAACAGCCAGGCTGTCTCAAGCGAGGGGATGGTTCTTTTACAACCAAACCCGAAGAGACAGCGGAAGTGCTAATTCAAACACATTTTCCAGGCTGTATTGTCACCCGTGACAATGTATGGCCAAGACCCAACATTCCACCTCCCTCAGAGGAGGATTGGAATGTGGCAAACCAGGTCGTACGGGGTGACAAGGTAACCTGGGCTATAAACTCCTTTCTCCCCTTCAAGTCGCCAGGAGTGGACGGTATCTTTCCAGCCCTACTACAGTGGGGACTGGACCTGATGCTTGTTCACCTGGTGCGCATCTACCGGGCGTGTATCGCTTTTCGATATATACCGGAGAGCTGGAGAGAAGTGAAGGTAGTTTTTATACCTAAACCAGGGCGTACGGATTATACCCAGGCCAAATCGTATCGTCCCATTAGTCTCACATCCTTCTTACTAAAGACGCTTGAGAGACTTTGCGACAGAGAAATACGGGAAAGGATGCTGGCTTTACACCCATTGCACCTGAACCAACACGCCTATATCTCAGGGAGATCTACTGAATCGGCGCTACATGCTGTAGTGAACCGCATTGAGAGATCGCTAGACAATAAAATGTCCACTCTGGGAGTCTTCATTGATATTGAAGGAGCCTTTGACAAGGCTTCATTTGAGAGCATTAACTCTGCCTTACGCAGGCATGGTGTGGCACCCACTCTCTGTGAGTGGATAAAACGCATGCTTACGATGAGAGCAGTACAATTTAATATAGGAGGCAACTCCATTAGAGGTGTTGTGACGAAGGGCTGTCCGCAAGGGGGGGTTCTGTCTCCACTACTGTGGAATACAGTGGTAGACAGCCTTCTAAGCACACTCAATGATGCTGGATTCTATACTACTGGATATGCGGATGACATCGTCATCCTCATTACTGGCAAGTTCGAGGGCACGCTCTGTAACTTGATGCAGACAGCTCTTCGAATAACAGAAACATGGTGTAATGAACAGTCACTCTCTGTCAATCCTTCGAAGACAGAAATGGTACTTTTCACAAAAAAAAGGAAGGTGGGACCTTTACGTAGTCCTCTCCTATTCAACACTTCTCTCAGCTTTTCAGACAATGTCAAATACTTGGGAGTTATTTTTGACAGACAGCTGAATTGGGAGAAACATTTAAAAGTTAAAACTGAAAAAGCATGCATGGCATTCTGGCAGTGTCGCCGCGCTTTAGGGAAATCCTGGGGACTCTCTCCCCGAATTACCTTGTGGCTGTATACTGCCGTGATTAGGCCCATTCTATGTTATGGAGCACTTGTCTGGTGGCCCAGGGTCAGACAGGCTACGGCAGCAAGTAAACTAGGACATGTGCAACGTCTTGCCTGTCTTAGTTCTACAGGTGCTATACGCTCAACCCCTACAGCCGCTTTAGAGGTGATCTTATGCCTTCCACCACTTGATCTTTTTGTGGAGGAAGTAGCCGTAAGGGCCGCCTTGAGGCTGCGCTACAAAGGACTGTGGCAGGCATACCCGCATTCTGAATGAGGCCGTCAACAAGATCCCTCTTCTGGACGCCATGGTGGACTACCTCCCTCTGCAATATGCCTTCAATAGACAATTTAACGTTTATGAAAATGCCGGGTTTACCCAGCATATAGATATATCCATCTTTACTGATGGATCTAAAACAAAGCACGGAACAGGTGCCGGAGTTTTCTCTGACGATCTGAACCTCCGTCAAAGCATACCACTAGGCAAAATGGCCACTGTCTTTCAAGAGGAAGTAATTGGAATAATGCATGGTGCAAAAGCAATTCTTGAAAGGAAAATCGAGAATCAATGTATTGGTATCTTCAGTGACAGTAGAGCCGCTTTACTAGCCCTGGGCAGTTGCACAATTACCTCAGGTGTGGTACTGCAGTGCCGTGAAGCTCTCGAAGATATCTCAAAAAATAATGTTGTTGCTCTTGTATGGGTGAAAGGACATGACGGTAACTACGGCAATGAGGAGGCTGATGAGACTGCGAGACTGGCTTCCGGACAACCTCTCTGGGGGCCAGAACCCGTAATCCCCATATCCCTGACAATATTAAGCTCTATGCTATATCAAGAAACCTTAAACAGCTTCATACGAAGATGGGTTAACATGCAAAGCTGTCGTCAAGCACGGGCTGCTATTACAGCGCCCTCGCCAAAGACAGCCAAATATTGCTTGCAACTGTCCCGAAGGAACCTTCGACTAGTCGTGGGTATCCTATCTGGACACTGCACTCTAAACCAACATATGCACAGGATGAGACTGGTGGACAGCCCAAACTATCGCGGATGCAACGAGGATGACGAGACAGCAGAACACGTTCTGTGTCACTGTCCAGCTCTCGCAAGAGTCAGAGGATCCATGTTGGGGGACTTCTGGCCCGATATGGCCAGAATTAGCAACATTCCAGTTGCGGTCGTCCTTAAGTACATTCAAAAGATTGGATGGCTTGAGTGATACCCAACTTGGAGAGCTGCTGGGAGGTAGCACAATGGGCCCACCTAATGCGGCCTAAGTGCGTGTGAGGTAACTCACCCTCCATTTTAATCCAGAATCCAGAAGTCGGCTGTAGTGATTAATTCATCATAATTTCAGTACACTACGATAAGTGTTTCCTGTTTTCCAGTTAATTCTTAAGTTGTTATCGTTATTTGTTGATAATGGGAGCAGGGGAAGTCCTTTAAAACAGCATTTAGTGTAGAATAGGCTAATTACTTATCTTAAGTGAAATGTACTATTTTGTCCTAAAACTAACTGAAAATTGAATTGATGATATTGAAATTGGTGTTTCTACATTAAACGAAGACACCTGAATAAATTTCGTATCAATAAAATGTTTATAATAAAAAATGTATAAGATTGTTCCGATTTACTTTAGTTTATTCTGTGCGAGGTAAAATTTTATGTTTTTGAATAATTAAGACTGTTTTCATAAAAGCTAGGTTGATTTGAGTGTTATTTAATTTGAGTTAAAAAATTAATAGTGTTTACCCCAGTACCCACTCGGACGCTACTGCCACAAAAACGAAAATGTTACAGTAGTACCAACTCTTGTTGTTTAGGAACCAAAACATGATTTTGAACTTTCATAATTAATTCTGTGCTTATTTTGTAACTACTGGCTGCAAATATAAATGCTTGACGAGCAGTCAGCACTTCTTAACTGACCTGGTGAAGAAACTTCAATTACGCTGAATTGCACATATAAACATTACAGTTTGTTATGAAATGTAACACGCAAGTAGATATGCAAATTGAACTGGGACAATGTACTCAACCTTTGTAATTTACGTCATATTTGTATGTAAGTATATACAGAGTGCGCAACTTAAATGTACGCAGCTTTAAGCAAGTGAGTATGCAGCACATACACCATTCGCCATTGAAATGTAATGTGTGTTGCATACTCACCTGCTTAAAGCTGCGTACATTTAAGTTGGGCACCCTGCATATAGGAACTTCCTAGTCAATAAACTAATGCAGTTATAAATCACTTTCTGTGTTCATGAACCTCTGTTAAACTAAGTCTTATTACATTCCTTGTGTGAGACTACACAAGGCGTTCTGGCATTCCATCCTTATTAACCAACAGAACCAAGTTTTTGCTACATTTCTTGTGTGTGACTGCACAATACCGTTGGTTTGCATCCTTTTACATTCCTGCACCCCTAAGACTTAACCTGGAATTGTCCAAATTAAAAAACATGCAGCCCACTACGAGCTCCACCCTGAACACCTGTTAAATGGGTTGCCTACCTACGTCCTTAATTAACGTTTGGTCATTTTTGAAGGCACTGTATTTGAAATTAATTGCACACTACTTTTACAGTGGACACTGTCGGGGACATTATTCTACAGTTGAAGTGTTTACTGCACTTATTAGAAAAATATTAATAAAAAGATGAAATAAAAAACTGCAATAAATTATCTTTTAATATTCAACAATAACAAAAATTTCTAGTTACATTTAAACACCTTGAAAAGTTTGATGTTTGATAAGTTCCTTAAAAACCCCCTTTTCAATGTTTAATAGGTCACTATAAGTTCCTTGTTCCACGACTTGTCCATTCTGTAAAACAGCTATGGAATCAGCGTTTTGTATTGTTGATAAACGATGTGCAATTGTTAAAACCGTCCTTCCTTTCATTACCCTTTCCAATGCTTCTCTTACTAAATGCTCCGACTGTGCATCCAAAGCGCTGAAATATGAGTTTTTAAAACACCATTAACCTATCAGATGGATATTGCAAACCTTGTGGCTTCATCGAGCAGCAATATTTTTGGATTTTTAATTAGCGCTCTAGCAATTGCTACCCTCTGCTTTTGCCCACCGCTCAGCATAACTCCCCTTTCTCCAACCACAGTGTCAAACCCCTGTGGGAGTTTTTGAACAAACTCATACACGTTTGCTTCTTTGGCTACTTTTAGTAGTTCTTCTTCCGTTACTTTCTCAGGTTCCTCGGACCCGTATAAAATATTATCACGAATGCTGCTGGAGAACAGTATTGGTTCCTGTAAATAAAGACGTTGTAGTATTTTACATATGAACTTAAAATTTTTCAAATGTATTAAAACAGTTTTTACAGTTGGAAAATATATAGTTTAACAGTGCTAACATCTTTGTAAAATATAATATAATTAATATGAACAAGTCACAGGGATGTGATCCATCACGCTAATAGTGGAGGTATCTTGATACGAAGCAATAAAACACAGTAGTCTTCTCAACGGACATTTATTAAACAGGCGACATGTTTCGAAACCAGACTGGTTTCATCTTCAAGCCAAAGTACGCACTAAGAGTGCACCAAGAGTGCCTTCTCCTTCAGAGGATGGACCTATTTTACTTGTTTTTATTTGTTAAATTTTATGTAATAACCAGTATAACGATCTTTATAACGTAGTTTGCTGGCTATTGAATTAATTTTCTTCTGCAATGTGGAGTTCTTTGTGAATTTTCATTACTACCTCGCCTTCAGCGCTTAAACATAACCTCATTTTAGCCTACAAATTGGAACATGTGTTTTATTACCAATAATCATTGTGACCTGAAGATGAAACCAGTCTGGTTTCGAAACATGTCGCCTTTTTAATAAATGTACGTGGAGAAGACTACTGTGTTTTATTGCTTCGTATTGATGCTAAACCAGTTAGGAATAGCTATTTATATATCTAGGGAGCAAAAGTATTCATTTCCTCCTGCGTGTGAATTTAATGCCCGATGCGTTAGCGGAGGGCATTAAACAAACAAGGGAGGAAATGAACCTTTGCTCCAGTGATATATACCGCGTGTCCACGAGACTACGCACCATGCCACTGGAGTGATGCTAGTTTATTTTAAAGATCTACTCTTCCGGTGGTAATTGATAGTCAAACGGTTGCTAAGCATTGACCATTAAAATTGAATTTGTAAGTAACAAATAAAGTGTCTTCAGAAATGATCGAACGTTTTCGAATGGTCATGGTTATACAACGTATGAACTGTAAGGCTATGTCAAATTCGATGTAATCAGGTTAGGTTTTGCGTCAGTTTGTGTCAAAATTGACGCAATACCTAACATTCTAACCTCAAATTTGACACCATACTTCCAAGTTGAATACCACTTAATCGTTTATTGCCATAGAAAAATAAATATAATAGGGTTTGTTGTTAAGCTGTTTTCGTAAAAGCAAGAGCTGATCTTTGGGAGAAATTAACGTTTTTCTGATTCCATGGTGCGAAACCCTGTGGACACACAGTATATGATTTTTTCTTCAAACGCATGTTTTATAGCACAAAAGTTCAAACATTTTGCTTTAGGAAATCATTATAATGACAAGATTTCTGTAGTGATATTTTGTCTAATTTCAAAATCAACACAACGTTGTAAAGCTTTGGTGTGGTATCCATGGTGACATAAACACCAATGCGGGAGGTAAAAAATATTGGCTACCGCCGCGAGTTAATAAAAATTGGCTCCCGCTGGTTGGAAACTGACAGTTTTTTTTCCTAAAACTCGGGCGCAAAAGCAGACGTTCTATACAGTGACTAGAACAAAGCTTTTACTACGTAGATTATGCAAGAAAAGTGTGCAAAATTAAAGAGAGGTCATTGTGTGACAGGTGTAGACACCATCTGTAGTAAACAGCTTCTCATTTATGATTATATCTATAGTCCATTTACTTGACATCTGCACTGTCAAACTGACATTATGTTGGCACCACTGCTATTTTTCACATTTTAACAATTAAATTACTGTACAGTCTAATCAAAAACACATTATTTTTGAGGTATAGTCAAGACATTTTTTTTAATTTGACACTGACAGTGCAGATGTCCAGTAAATGGACTATATTACCAAATGGAGCTAACAACCACTTTCACAAAACAAATGGTGTATAAACTTCAGTTTTTTAGCTAATATAGCACTGAAAATGTAGTCAGTTGTGATTAAAACAAGTAAATGGTGGATGTGTGTAGGCTGTCATAGCTTTTATCCAATTCTAGAGGTAAAAACTTTGGTGTAAAACGCATGTCCCTTTATCATATTTTAAGGTAGAGTGCAACATGTACTAAATTAGTATGCTCAAAGCTTCTTTTCGCATAGCAGCAATAAAATAAGAAACTTATCAAAGTGCTATGTAGGTTAAGTTATCGTAAGTTATTCGATTCCTGATAGCTATAGGCGTGAATAATAAATGAAACGAGTACGCTCTAGCGCTATGTTTTTTAAATAAAAACATTGACTGGGTTCAAAAACAATTTAAATGCATCCACATAAAGGCTTTCTAACATGTTACAGTTACACTTGTACTTTGTAAATATTCGTGAGCGGGAATCATCTCAAAATTTCTAATCGTAATTCCAAAAATATATTTTTAAACAACTGAAACACGTAAAACAATCCATTTCCTTCAGTCTCCCTTCTTTTTGTATTAGAAGATATTCATTCATGTACAGTGTTATTCAAAAATTGTCTCAAAGGAGCTCTTATTGATTTCTTCAAATACAACTGGCGGGAAATTCAAATGTTTGGAACGTGCCATGAGCGTAAACTGTATTTATTCGATAGTTTTATAATGCTATTAAAACCCGCTTTCCTAGTTGCACTTGTTTTTCTAGTATCTTCGGCAACTTTCGGCGTTATTGTGCATATTAAGTTGCCTACTTTTCTATTTTGGAATATATTGCGTTCACACCCATTCTGTCTTAAGGGCAACCGTGGATTTGTTTTGTCAAGTTGGATATACTAAACGCATTGGACTGAGAGCATTTAACAGAATTAGAAGCTAAGATCGTTTTAACTACTACCACCAAAATTGATCTGAAGTTTCACCTGGCTAACAGTACCAATATGCCGCCTCAACCATGCAGGATCCAGATTCTTTACATCCTGTCCATCCAAATACACTTGTCCTTTGGTGGGGTCATAAAGCCTAAGTAAGAGAGCAGCGAGAGTACTTTTTCCTGCCCCACTGGGGCCCACGACAGCCAATGTCCTACCAGGGGTAATATCCAGGTCAAGATCATTAAATATTTTGATGTCGTCCCGCGATGGGTAGCTAAACTCAATATTTTTAAAGGCAATGTGTCCCTCAGGTAAAGTAAGGGGAGTGACACCTCCTATAAATAAGGAAATCAATTTATAAACTATTAATCATTAATCATAGTTTACCTTGCGCAGGAATCAATGGCTCTCTGTCTATAAGTTCCCAAAGTCGAGTTGCCGCTCCTACTGATTTATTTAGCTCGGAATAGAAACTTGATAAACCCCCACTGATACCCCTATATAAGCAGCGTACAGTAGAAACGATGATAAATTTCCTACTGTGATGGTTTGTGATGAAACCATGACGCCTCCATAGTACAGAACTGATATTATTATTATATTGCCACTAAGCCCTGTCTGTAACAGAACAACATGCAGCTCCCATACTCATTTGTTAAATTTGAAGCTGGTTTGACACATTAAATTTTTTAGGATTTTAAAATTTCACGTTTGCAGCAAGGAAAAATTTCAGCATGATTAGCGATCGCTGGTAATCCATAGTCCAGCCGTTCTTTTTATAGTTTCACACTAAAATTTAACGTATCCAACAGGCTTGAAACTAACCATTCCATAAAAAAAAGCTCTCGCCTTTGACTCTGTATATCCTAAATTTAAAACATTTTCAATGGCGTGGGTGTATCTATCCATTTCTCTAGGCTCACGGCTAAATGTTTTAACCGTACGCATGTTAGAAATGCGTTCCTCAGCTACCTGCGTAGCTTCTGCCAAGGTATCCTGTACCTTTTTGGTTATATTACGTACAAATCTACCATACAAAACGGCTACAACTGCCACAGGTGGAACAATGGCGAGGCCTACACATGCTAATTCTGGAGACATATAAAACTGCAAATTATATATTTAAACAATA
This sequence comes from Agriotes lineatus, assembly GCA_940337035.1. Taxonomy (NCBI): domain Eukaryota; kingdom Metazoa; phylum Arthropoda; class Insecta; order Coleoptera; family Elateridae; genus Agriotes; species Agriotes lineatus. The sequence continues at coordinate 82,572 of CALNHX010004095.1, read as the reverse complement.
ATCCATTTCCATGAATTTTCACGGCTTTTACCATCATCCCACTCCCTGCCAGCACCATAATCGTCGATCGTAATCCATCAGAAATATTGCTTGTGAGTGCTTGTCCTACTAACTGCGTATCTGATGAGAGTCGATTGATTAACTCTCCCGTTGATCGACTGTCGAACCAACCTTGCTCTTGCTTTAAAACTGAAGAAAACACCCGTAGTCGCAATGCTTGTGTCATTCGATAACCTAAAATTCGTATATAAGAGACGTTTACGTAAGTTTCTAATATTACCTGCAGTAGACATTATGTACACACGTCCAAAATTACATACAGCCCCAACTAAAAATACTGCCACCAAAATACCACAGAGTTGGTTCATTTTTATTCGTGCGTCTTCCATATTACCGCTACTGGAATAAATTATATCTAAAACTTTTCCTAAACTAAATGGCACGGCCATTGTTACTGCACTCGAAACCAGGAGCAGCGATACAGCACCTACAACAGTCGGTAATAAATTTGTGCACAAATGAATTACTAATCCTACCTAACAATTTCCATCTCTCTGGCTTGGTAAGAGAAAACAGTCTAGCAATATCCGCCTTTTTCAGTTTTTGCTCTTTAGGTCGGCCTTTGGAGAATCTTCGAAAAAACGCAGCGAATCGACTTTTTTGCGCTTGGTGTGCATTCTGCTGTATGTCTATGGCTATATATGTCTGGTTCTGATGCGTTTTTGAGGTCATGTTGTAAAATTTTCTGTGTGGAGGTTGTTTTAATAAGTACACTTTGCTATTTACATTTTTTAGGAGCTTTAATGAAGAAAGTAGGTTATATTTTGGCCAGCAGCACAATATGCTCGCATACACGCTCATTTTAATCTAAATGGAATACGCTACAAATGAAAACCAAAAAACTAGCAAAACTAAACCATTTCTACGTTTCGACTTAAAAATACAACTAGGTTATGTTCCCTCTGACAACCCAAGTTGTGCCATGACTTGATATTTTTAGCTGCAATGTGGATTGCCTACGCTGCTAAGCTTTCCTGATGAAATGTGTACAATGATGAGGTACAAATTGACAGTACAATAGCAGATAATGAGTTACTTACGTAAGAATTCAAAAAATTAAGTTGACTGAAAAAACAAAATAGAGCTCAATGATGCCTCACAAGGCTTAATACGAGGGACAACTATTTTACAGTGTTGATGTTTTTGCCATAATAAAGAAGCTATTTTTGTTAAACTGTCAGGACTGGCCGAAACTTGGCCTAAGGTAGTTATTTCTTAAACGAAAATTACTTATTAATAAGTATGAGCAACTTACTATATTACAGAAATGTTCCTCTTAATATTATCACTGAACAGCAAGCAAGGTGTAATTATATTTACTGCAGGTGTAGGTACCTAATGAAACGGAATAAAAAAGTTCAATAATTAGAATTTAAAACAATTTATTTTCTAACAGCATTCCACGCACAAGTAAAAATATAAATATGGTAAATTTCAAATGTAGAACTAACATTTAAGGATTAACGTAGTTGCAATTTATTATGACCACGGAGCTGCAAATGCTAACTTTTATATACTATTTTTAGATCCAATACATGTCGAAAGATTTAATCGTTGCCAAACTTCAATACTAAATAATAAAAACAACTGTCTACATATATTTTCTAGGATACAAACAAAGTCATTATACCATGCGATCAAAAAAATGTACGAAACTAGGGAGCTATAAAAACAAAATTAGTTTGTTCATACCATCGTTTCTTAAAACTAAAACGTCAAGAGTTTATACAACAGAAATAACCAACCAATTGCAAATAATGTGTTTTAATATTATACTAATATTCTCTATTTAAAAAATTAATATTGAAACAAAGCTAGAGTACCTACCTAATTGATGAAAATAATCACCTGGAAAACACAAATTAACACGGCCTCTCATGCTGTTAAAAACATTGCGAAGTTTCTAGAATTACACGAGTAATTGTAATTATGTATCCGAGTCAATGCACATTATTTATGGAATTTTTGGAAATTGAGTTATTGGTGAAGAAACAAAAAAATATCTACTTGCGTAAATTCCAGAGAACTCGAAGAAAATTCTGAACCACAGCACACACTGATAAGTTAATTGCAATAAAATAATATACATTATCCGCTGTTGGGGGTGGCTATTTGAAATTCTTTAAGAGGTATAAGACAAACATGTTCTTCTGGATAGTTATCGCAATAGTTTTGCAGGTTCATAATCTCGTGTGATCCAAAATAAAATTCACCAAAGAAGGATAAGGATGAGAAACAAACATAAGCTGTATATGTAGCACTTGTTTAGAAAGTAGATCAATTTAATTAATACAACTGTCACCTTACGTCATCTTAATTTCACAAGTCCCAAGTGGCTAGGTTATTTTTAATTCGTAAGGACATTTGTCCTAATTCATGTATTTTTCGCGCTTTGCTGGCCAAGCCCGCTCCGTCTACTTGGTTGTGCGATGTTTTAAGCATGACGCAGCCTGCAATCGAGCAGCTCCGCATTAACCGAAGAGGCATCACACTGAAAGAATGCGTGCATTTCGCAGATATCGCATAGGTGACTCTACTTCCACGTTTTACACCCAGCGCGAGAGGATTACCAAGACTGTGTGTGGATCGCAAATTTACCTTTTAGATCTCCAGTCGGATTTTACCATTCCAACGAGCATATAACGCTTTTGACTCCCAAGCAGCCGCGAGGTGGCTTGGCTCATATCTACATTGGTGTCGGTTGCAGTATGTAAGGGAAATTTGTAAGTTGCTTAATATTGTAATCCTCTTTATCGTAAAGTACATCTTCAATGTCACCTAAAAGTCGGATTCATTTCGAAACTCCACATAACTTTGAAAAACGAAAAGTAACTATCGTAGCAAAATGTCGTTCGGTTGAGTTACTCTTCGATTTTATATTCTATGGATTTTGCGACTATTCCTTCGTCCCACGCCCATTTCCCGAAATTACTTTGATTCAATTTTGGTTGCTCAGCTCTCGCTCTGATACCATCCCCAAGGGCCAACTTCATCTTTTACCCCTCCTTGATATGTGAGCAACGCCCGTAACAAGGATGACGTTGGTCGTCAACAAGAAACGCTCTGTGTGCGTTTCGAGCATTTACTTTGAGTCCAGCTTTCCTAGTGGCGTTCTGTGCGCTATTTTAATGCAAATCATTAGCATCTTCCAGACATTTCTTGCTTGCCTTCTTAATTATTAAATACTCCGGCATTGGCTGGATAGAATTACAGTTACATCGTTTGTATACATGATAAGGTCTTCTAGAAGGCCCGTTTCCGCGAACTCTCCCTTTGTCCAGACTATTGAGCTATCGGGGATAATTTTGTACAGGGCTAAATATCACCTCGTTGGAGAAGTGTAGCTGTTCAAGTAATTGTACATCCTATTTGACACCTCGTCGAAGGTATTGTTTGCATTCAAGTTGCAGTAAAGTGACAACCTAGCTTCCTTCGGGTGACTTTTGTTTGTCTTGTGTCGTAAATGACATTTTTCCCTGTAGCACGCTTTGATTTTGTCTATTTGAGCAAGTTGGGTTTTGCGAGAGAGTAAAAGGAAAGCAGACGGATCGCCATGCTACACAACCTGCGATGATATTTACGGCTATTTGATAGTACAGTATCTACCACTCGCAGCGCCGGTGTTCCACGTCGGGTCCTTGATCCGTCACGTGATTGTGGCATAGAACCACTACAACCAATCAAAACGCAAACAAACCCCCACCATGCCGCCAACTGACCCGGCGTGGAACATTTGCACTGCAAGTGGCAGACTACGGGACTACTATAGAGCCGCAAATATCAATACAGGTTTTGGCGAGCGGCCAGGATGGGGATCGGTCTGCTTCTCTCTTACTCCATGGGTTTTGCGTCAGTCTGTGTCAAAACTAACGCAAAACCTAACCTACTAACACCGAATTTGGCATAGACTTACAGTGTCACCAACAATACATTTCAATATTGCCAAACGTAATTTTTTTCCATAGGTGACTCTGATAAGACGAGGTTTCTAACACGCGTTACTAATACTATTTAACTTCATTTAAATTGGGCTAAAATTTTAATTTTCGTAGGTGTTATGAAAAGCATTCAACCACATATGGCCGTTATCTCATCTAACTAACTCGGTTAAATTCATTATCCTCGGCCTGACGGCCTCGGCCACAAATTCATCGTCGTTTGTTAGATGCTTACTAACGGCCTTATGCCGTTAATAACTATAACAGGATTGACACACAACTACAGTATAATTACGACCATAAAGAATTGCAAATTAGGGTTATGTTCGACATTTATCATTTTAACGCCTCACACCTTAGAGGGAAAAGAAAATTTAAAAAAAAAAACTGATTAATAATCCAAACCTTACCACTCACAATTATTTTACCAAGAAATAAATTATATGGAAAAAACGTAAAGAAAAATGATACTAATAGAATCTTACCTAATAATTTAAATGCATTTCAATCAGAATCACCCCTTTATATAAAAGGCTTTTTATTGTAAACTTTTTTAAATGTCTGAAGAAGCAGGAACTGTCAGCGAAACGTTACCATTTTAATAAAAAAAAATGTAATGTGTTAAATTGACTAATACTAACTTTCATTTTGAAAAATACCTTTCAAAATTTAATTTAGTAACTTACTTAAAAACAATTTTAGCTGATTTTCCTCCAATCTCAACCTTAAATACAAAAAAGCTGTATTTCAATTTTTTAATAATTGTTATTATTTATTGTACAGCAGCTGGTAGCAGGCGTAGTGAGAATCAACAAAAGTAGGTTTCCGTTGACGAAGAGCTGGTTCACACATCACTCTGAAGAAGTGCTTTATTTTTAGCTTATCTTGAATTCTGAAGAGGTTAAATATGGTTGACTTAACAATTTGTGGCGCCAAGGTAATAACATCTTTCGAACTAATTACTACTCCAACAAATCGTTTCCATGAACCTTCCCTTTGTCCCGACTGTTGAACTAGCGAGGATAATTTTGTGCAGGGCCAAATATCACTGCGCTGGGAACGTGTGACCGTTCAAGTAATCGTTTTGTTCTTTTGCTGTGCATTTCCAAAGGCATCATCTGTCTTAAGTGCTACTCAATCATTAACATTATCTGTTTTAATTGTCGTTCAATCACTATCTTCCTTATTATCATCACTTCGACTTCTTGAAATACTTACATAGTGTTTCGCATTACATTATAAGAATCAGCTTCCACAAAAAAAAAACAGATTGAGAAATCGTTGTCAACGGTCATTTAAATATGTTTAATCTCATTCGCCAGTCTAGCGCACACCATTTAGAAAACACGACTCAAACAAAATGTGTTTATTCTTTTGCTAAACAGTTCTAAGAACTTCTTCTGGCTTAATTACTGATCAACAACCATCTTCTTTATTACTACAATTTTCACTTTTGGGAATACTTGTACAGTGCTCTGCACCATCTTATAAAAATTATCTCCGACAAAAACACATAAGATGACTGTTGTCTACGGGCATTAAAACATGTTAAAGTGACGCAAACTTATTCGCCATTGTTGCACACACCATTTCCAAAATACGACGTTGTCCTGCCAAACATTTTCAATGTTTGTAATTGTTGGGCAGCCACTATCTCCTTTATTACCAGCATTTTTACTTTTATCGCATTAGACAATCGTTATCGAAGATCATTTAAACATATTTGAGTGTTGTAAACCCACTCACTATTATTGCATACGCCATTTCGAAAATACTGCTCAATCAAAAATGTTTTTGTTCTGTTGCTGAACACTTCTAAGAACTTCCTCTGTCTTAATTGTTGATCAACCTTTGTTATTATCTCCATTTCCATTTTTTCTGAATACTAAAGCAGTGATCCGGAGAAAAAAATGCAGAACCCATGAACATGGTGTTTATCTAGTAACCATAAGCAGAATTATACGAAGGCTAAGTAAAAGGAGAGGAATTGGCCTCGAATTCTGCAATTTAGCTTTGTTCCGCACCATATCATCAGCATCAGCTTCCACAAAAACACATTTGGAAATCATGGTTGAAGGCCATTAAACATGTTCGAGTGATGTAAACTCATTTGCCATTGTTGCACACATCATTTTGAAAATGCCACTCAATCAAATTAAAGTTTCGCTCCAACAAGCTGCAACATTGCAGTTCAACAGTAATAAAAATAAAATTGAAGCAAAACCAAGGCCCCCACCTCCGATAATGGTACCAGAAGGAGTAATCAGATATGAGGTCATTACGAGAACTTCATGCCCAACAACATTAGAATAAAATCCAGAACACTGAATGGAGAATACATTAAGTTCAATGTTAAAAATAGCGAGGACTACAAAAAAGAGGTAAGCACGTTAAACCAAGAGCAACTATCCTGGTATTCGTTTGAAAATAAACAAAATATGCCAATAAAAGTAAGGCTACGAGCTCGAGTTCGAATCTCACCGCCTGCATCGTTTTTTTTAAAATTACAAATCGATGCAATGGGCATTACTAAGTGTTTCCTTTCACTGTTTCAGTATTATTAGCAATGTTAAGATTTATGTACCTATTTAGTACATAATTGTTTTCCTTTGATATTTGCGGAATTTGTAGTTTTAAAACGTTCACTTGCTAGGAAAGTTCCAAGTAAAGCTTTTACCTATTTTGTCAATGCCAAGAGAACATTTTACTTCCCTCGCCGAAGGTGAAGGACGTATTACAACCGTCAAAAAATTACCTTCCAAAATTTCCTCACTTCTTCGTGTTTCGGGGTCCCTAGATAACGAAAAACATGTTTTCTCAACTCCGTCTGTCTGTTGGCGATGTAGCTAAAAAACTATTTGCCTGAGGAAGACGATATTTTGCGTGTGTATTAAATGTCTACATGGCTCGAAACCGAATATACAGAGCGAACAAAAATAAAATTTGTCAAGGGAGCTCATGAAAAATACTGTCTACATTGTACTCTATAGAACTAAGCACATTTGAACTACAAATAACTTTTTCATGTGACTTTAACACATATATCTAATCAGCTACACATATATGCAAACATATGTAATTTAAATGAAATATATACATTAAATTGATAGGTAACCATAAAATAACAATGGAATAAGTTACACCATATGTTCAAATTAAACTTAAAAAAATGACAATTCTATGTCAACAAAAAGCATGCTACAGATTAGGTAAGTTTTATTGTTTTCAATGGCTCCCGCGATCACGTTTATTTTTGATCTCCCTGTAATTTCATCCAAATACATACATGGTAAGCACCTTGAAAAATATAATGTTGTCTATTTAGCTTTAACTCAGGAATAGATAAAATTAGTATTTCGAACATAGCTCAGGTTTTTGCCTTTGATGTAAATAAAACCGAACAGATACAGGGTGAACATCGTAAAAAGAACGCAAAAGTGTAGCGATCGCTGCGACCCGCAATCGACAATGAAGAACGTCGAAATCGTCATTGAAATACAAGATTTTTGCAGTGAAGTAATTTGTCTTAGTACTATTTACAGGTGGCGGAGTGACAGAAAACATCAACATAACCTAAAAGATAATGTGCTTCTCGGCACTGAAGGTCCCTTTTGTCCCTCATGTGGTTTGTTTGCCTTGGCCCTTCGGGCCTCGACAACTAATATCTATTCGTGATAAAAAGTTAAACATCTGTGCTTTGGTATACAAATTACTATTTCTAAATTTCGTCTGCCTGTCTGTCTGTCCGACTCTCCGGTTGTCTGTTAGCGCTATAGCTCAAACACTATTTGTTGGAAGAATATGTTATTTTGCATGCTAATTATATGTCGACCTGGCTCGAAACTGAATATAAATACCTTCGGTCAAATATACACAAGTTCAGCACCTTAAAAATATAATTCTGTCCATTTTTGCTTTAACTCGAGAATTATTAATTAAATGAAGGTAATATTTTGCACATTGCTCAGGTGTTTACCCTTAAAATAGGCGTATCAATAGATACAGGGTGAACACCTTAAAAATTAAACTCTTCTTTTTTCCTTTAATATTTTCAATTTAGTTTCAAAACATCCACATACCAGATAAGTTCGGTGTAAAGCCCTTTACAGATTTTTTATGTAGTTAATGTTGGTAAAATATATTCCTAACGTTCACGACCATCCTGTATAAAGATACAGTGATATAAAAAAGTTCTCCACAAATAATCTATGATTTTTGTAAAACTAAAAATGCCACGCCGTAGCTTTATTCAGAAAATATCGAACGTCAAAGAAAACTTCAAAATGCGTGCAATAGTAATAATGTCAAGAGTCTGTCAAGAATACAATTCGAGGTTATAATGATAACAGTGAAGAAACACGTTCAAATTCCAAAGTATACGTTAAGGAGAAATTTTTTCGATCATTCGTTATTAATTTTACCTGTTTCTTCCTTTGTAGTGCACTGCAATTTTCACAATATTTTGTATAGATGTAAATTTCTTGTTATATTGATTGTTAGCACGTTTAACCTCAGATTTGCCTAATTACTCATTTAACTCACAAAATCGATTTATTTGTGTCACTCGTCGTGTTATTCATGCGATCTGCACTGCAAATAACTTCAAAGTTCGAATTTATTTAAATTGTTCCAATTCGAACAGTTACTAACAATATCAGCTTAGAAAATAGTTTAATTTGAGTACTAACTTTGAACATTATTTAAAATGAGATAAATTACTTCAACTCTTAAAAATTAAAAACTACATAATATATTGGAAGTGGAACGATAAATAATTGATTTAATTTACCTTCAACAACATTTGTAAATAAAGAATAGCTCACCTTATTTATTTTTCACAGACAAGTCATATCGATGTGAAACAGTTATTCACAGAATTTGCATGATATAGTTTAACAGAATGCGTCACATGATTACATTTGTATTTAATAACAAATATGCAAAGCATTGTTACATCTATCTCAAATTAAGTAAATATTTAGAAACAAAATACACGTAGTGAAGCGTTTACTCATACTCATATCGTCACTTTAATTGCAAAAACCGGTAATAAATGTATAATAAGTGATTGTTAATTACTGCATGAATGACAAACTGCTGCTTATAGCAATGCTAGTTTTGTTTGAGATAGCAATAAACTTTAGTTTTGTTTGAGGTGTGCAAGAAATAAGTTAAGTTTAAGAACAATTGTGTTCGATTTAAGTTAAAAAATCATCAGCATATATGTTTGTAAATTATGTAAGTAAGAAGGTATTTACTCGATCATTTTCTAACTATAACTAAATCTAACTTTCATAATGCATATCTATTATAATAAATTAATTTAAAAATATTATGTAATAAGTTGGTAGATACTATTAGAAAACATCATCATGTAAGGGTCTTATTCTACATAAAAAATCTGCAAAGGGCTTTACACGGAACTTTCCTCATAAGTTTTGAAACTAATAATTTTGAAAAACCCAGGATCTGTTGGGTCCAAAGACTCAGGTGTTTTTCTTCTTCTTCTTGTCGATTCATGTTTGACCCTTCCACCTCGTCTTAAGCCCTCCTAAGCTTCTTCTTCGCCTTGGCCTACATTTGAAAAATATTTTTGGAGGGATTCAGTAATATACAATACTAGATATAACATCCATCGGAGACATTTGGTAGGGGTTCATAATGGATGCTGCAGTTAAAGTAAAAACAGCAATCAGATTTTTGTGCTTATAAAATGTAAAGAGGGGGATATATTAAGAAAAATATTAATTCCTTCCTAAAAATAGATTGAAGACACTATGGAATTTTAAAGATTCAGTAGTTCCTCTTCCTTTCCATTCCTGTTAGATACTGTATCCGTTACGATAATGATATTATTCCATCGGTCTTTCCATCTCTTCTCGAGCCTTCCCAAGTTTCTTCTTCTCCTTGGTCTACATTTGAAATACGTTTTGGGAGAGCATAATGGATATAACTAGTATACATCGGTGGCTTTTTACAGAGGTTCATAATGCAAACTACGTGCAAGCAAATGCAGCAACCAAATTGTGCTGATGAAGTATGAAGACGGTTATGTGTAAAGATATATGTGAATTCTTAAAAATACAATGAAAACACTAGGATTTTTAAAGATGCAGGTCTTCTTCTTCGTCTCCATTCATGTTTTAGATTCTGTATCTGTTACGATAATCTATTATTCTATTGGATATTCCACCCCTTCTTAAGCCCTCCCAAGTTTTTCTTGCCCTTGGTCTATATTTTAGATATATTTTGAGAGGGTCAGTAATATAAAATAATAGATATAACAGTTAGGATCCATCGGTGGCATTTGCTAGAGGCTAATAATGTAGGATAAAACGTAAACATAAACAGAAACCAGATTGTGATCATACAATTTGAAGAGAAGGATATATAAAGATAAATTTTACATCTTCCTTAAAATAGAATGAAGACACTACGGACTTCTAAAAATGCAGTTCTTATTCTGCTTCCCCATTCCTGTTTTGAATTCTATTGGCCTTTCCACCTCTTCTTAGGCCTTCCCAAGTTTCTTTTTTCCCTTGGCTTATATTTGATAGAGGTTCATAATGCAGTCTAAAGTGTAAGCAAAAAGGGGGGTGATATCTGATATATAAAGATAAATTTTGAATTTTCTTTAAAATAGAATAGACACCACGGAATTCTAGAAATTCAGTTTTTATTCTTCTTCTCCATTCCTGTTTTGAATTCTATTGGCCTTTCCACCTCTTCTTAGGCCTTCCCAAGTATCTACGTCAAGGGTAAAAACCTGAGCATGTGCAAAATACTAATTTTGTTAAATTAATAGTTCTTGAGCTATACCCCCGAACAGACGAACAGACAGACGACGGCCAGACAGATAGACAGGCAGACGGAATTGAGAAAACGTTTTTCGTCATCGATGGACCCTGTAACGTGCAGATCGGACGAAATCTCGGAAGGTGATTTCTTCACGATTACAATATTTCTTTCGTCTTTTAGAAAAAGACAGTAAAATTTCTTAAATTCAAATGACACTGCTGTTTCTCTTTAGGGGTTAATCCCATTATAATTGTTTACGGGCTTAGCCCATAAAGAGAACAGTGCAGGTGTTTACGATTCACAATACCACAAATCCTTTTAGAGATTTTCATAGTCTGTGGGCTTCAAACAGTTACAGCCAGTCTTATAAAGACCACTAATATGAGGTTAGCTATAATTCGCTGTTAAAATAAACAAAAGCGCATCAATTTTTTTTACTAATGAATAATAGTATATTATTATATGAGAGATTATGACAGCCATTATTCACGAAGATGACATTTGCGCCACAAGCCGAAGGCGCGTGGCGCAAGTCATCTGAGTGAATAATGGCCATAATCGCGAATATAATACGATATTTTATCTACTCCTATGCAATAGGAGCCTTGTGTTCATATTTCAGAATTATGACATTTGTGACAGCTGTTAACTTTAAAAGTCATTTAATAATAAGAATGAATTTTGTGATTGGCTACAACCTATTGAATAATAAAAATAGAATTTTCTGATTGGTTGCAATTTGCAAACTATTGAATAATGAAAATAGAATTTTATGATTGGCTGCAAATCGTGAATTATGAATCATAATTCATGGCCATTGTGCAGTAGGAGTAGATAAAATGTCATAAGCACTAACACTTTGATGCCCTTTTGTTTATTTTGACAACGAATTAAAGTTAACCTCAGATTAGCGGTCTGTATAAGACCGGCTGTTAGTTAGTCTTTCAGTCCATTATCTCGTCACGTGCTTTTAAAATATTTTTCCCATTACGCGTTAGAGTCCTCCCAACGTAAGATAGGGACAGGCACGTCACTGTTCGGCTGCGCGGATTTTTGTTACGTCATGCGCCTCAAGTATTGGCAGTGGCGTACACGGATACAAGTGAACTCATCGCGTATCCTATCAACAACTAAACCCCCTGGTAACAGGACGCCTATTTAAGAACGTGCCGTTGCTACGTAACCATGGCCCATCGGGATAATTGCCAAACCACTGCGCACCCTGGCAATGATGACGTGCCTGTCCCTATCTTACGTTGGGCGGACTCTACTACTTCAAGTTTGCTACACTTTATTTTTGCATTGTTTACTTAATGACCAGGGTGTATAAGTTATTTTGGCGATTCTACCTACACTGGTTACATAACGTGCGTTAAATAAACGTTATCGAGAGGGCTTTGAACTATATTTTGTCTTACGACGGTATGTCGGTGATTATTACATCGCTCTACCCAGAATTCAACGCGCTGGGTCACTTGAGTTGTCGATTGTCAAAGTGAGGTTGTATGCATACGCAATTTATAAAGTTACGACATTACTTTCAAAAATTACTGTTTGACGCAAGGCCACTTGATAACGGTTTTTAACGCACTTTACTTATAAGTATAGTTTTTCAAAGACAGTTTTCATCTCAAACTAGTTCTCTTTTTTAACTTGAATATATTGTATTGTATTATTACCTGGTTTTATACACTTTATTACACGTAACTATTCCGCGTGTTTAGTTTTTATCATTACATTTCGATGCACTGTGTACCGAACAAAACTTCGTTAAAAATTTCTTATTCTGTGCTCAATAAAGCTAACATGAGGCCCTAATCGTTTGCCGGCTCTTTGTGTGGCTAAAATATGGGATTCTCAACTGCATTTTAGCTTGGTGTTGCCAAAACGTAGCCGCACATTTTCCCGGAGACTGAAAATACCTCGAACGTACTTGATGTTGTTTGAAATACACATAGAACATGTGTTTAACGTAAATTACTATGAATTATTTGGCCTCTATTTACAACAATATCCTAATCTAACTTTCAAAACAAACTTATGCCTTAACTATGACTATTTAAAATGATCGATAAACGGTCAGGAAATCTATTTGTGTTGTTGATTTCCCTCTAGCAAATGAACTTTGTCAGTTACTTATTACCTTTAATTGTAAAAATGTTCAACATACAAGCGAATATCATAGCAATATGTTCAATATTTTATTAGTTGTGAACACCCACTTCTATTAAGTTTAATATTTTATTTTTGGACTACGTAAAATTGATTTCGTTTCCACATGAAAACTTCTATTAATTAAAATTTAAAAAAAACGTTTACTCTTTTATGTAAAAAACTTGAATTTTGAATATTTCGGAACTAGAAGTACTGTTGGCATAGTAATAACAAGACCCGGGCAAGAATCCAACAAAGCGACGGCTAACGCATTATCATTTTGCGCTGGGACAAACACTTCAAAACTTGGTTTCAGCTAAGACGCTTTGCAACTACGAGGCGGTCAGAATATAGTAATTTTTGTATTACTTAAACCTGTCGTAATTATTGCTCGAATATTAAAACTCAAGTTGCAGTATGTAGTATATATTTTGAATTTGTATCCCCGTTACAGTTATCTTCAGGAACTCCATAAAACGGAGAAGTATCTGAATTCATTAATTGTGTTGTCCATTGTGTGTTTATCTGCGCGTTTTTCCAGAATTTTAAAATTTTGACTTCAGATTCGGATAGAAGATGAAAAAGGAGAATAGAGGTGCCTGAAGAACCAACCTCCTGTCTCTTAAAGAACATTGACAAAATGACAGACACATTTTAAGCAACTAGGAGTTGGTTTGGCAATGATACGGTTAGCATTTTTAACTGTTTTTTTAAAGAAGTGTTATAACATTTCTAATTTTGTAGAGTTTCTAATGGCATTTTGGTACGGGAAAGTCCAAATAACCTACTCGCCAATTTGGTATATGGTATATGTAAAGAATGAATGATATATAGGCTTTACTAATTCGAATTACATGTGATATCCTCTCGCAATTTGGCCCAAGTAATGCTACTTGAAAATGCTATACCAATGCAACCTATAGCCTTTTATCAAAGAACATATAACATTAACACGTTATATGCTCTTTGCTTTTATATAGGGCAATTTATATTACCTTGGGTTTTATTTAATTTAAAATTTAGAAGAAAATATCTCTGCTATGTATAGTAACATATTTAGTATTTTTTCTCTAAAATAATCACTTATTTTAAAAATTAAGAAAAAATATCAAACTAGAGTATTTTAGTAATACAAGTGGAAGTCAAAGAGAGATACGAAGTAGAATATCAGAAGTAAACTCATTAAAAAGGCTTCTCAAAAATTTTGGGCACCCTGTATAGCATTAATACCCAGAACCACGATTTCACACCAAAAAGGTAGTTCACGTCAAACGTAATTTTTTTGGTAACGTTTTCTTTCATTTAATTGTTTTCTGTTACTTACAGCAGCCGTCTCGTGTTCTCGCATTTTTATGCATAAAATCGTTAACATCTATAAAAGAGTTAGACCCATAGGTACAACTTCATACTAAAATGATTAGCATTTTGAAACACTATTTTTGAGCTACCCATAATATAGAAAACTAGCAGTGCAGTGAGACAAATGTCTCATTTAAAAAAACAAAAAAGACCGTTTTTCAAATAGAACGCGTATTAAATAAAAACTGTACCCAGACTAGGAAGCTGTCAAAGTGGTTGCCTAACCGATCGGCGTTTTAAGGCGCAGAGGGTCGCAGCTCCGTTTGGCTGCTAAAACAGTTTTTATTTAATACGCGTTCTATTTGAAAAACGGATTTTTTTGTGATTTCTCGAAAACCGGAAGTGTCACGTGACTGAAATTCGGTTCCTCACCTGACATGACCATTCCAAACATATAACTTTAATAACTTTCTTCTCTATCTCTTACGGTTTGGCTGCTGAAACAGCGTCCCGGACAGACAAAACGGCGTCCCAGACAGACACGTCTATTAGATAAAGGATTAGTAAAGGGCTTTACTCGGAACTCCTTTCGTAAGTGGACGACTTGAAACTAAACATTTTGAAAATATTAAAGAAAACTAAGAGTGATAACAATTATGTACAAAATAGGTACAAATCCCGTAACGTTGCTAATAATACTGAAAATTAAACGGAAGCATTTAGAACGAGCCTTACATCAATTTGCAAATAAAAAAAGATGCAACCGATGGGATTCGAACTGGCGCGCTATGCGATTGCTATTTCTAGTCACACCGCTAACGGACAAACGGACAGGCAGACGGAATTGAGAAATCATGTGTTTCGTCATCTAAGGACCCTGAAATGTGAAGCTCCGAAAAAATCTCGGAAATTATTTTCTTCATGATTACAATACTTACTTCGTATTTTAGATGAGGGAAGTAAAATTTTATAAAGGGCTTCACACGGAACTTCCTTCGCGCTAATTACATCAACTATACAAAAAGAAATATTGCAGTGGCTGCTATTCGAACTCACGCCCTCAGGCTTACCCAAGGGAATCCGATGACTAATGTCTAGTCGCTACTTTAACATCTAATCCGCGCTGGTATAGCAGTTGGATTTGCTTTTGCATTTTACGATATTCACTCTGTATCTGTTGGGTCCCATTTTCAACAAGGGTAAATATTCAAATTATTACTTTTATCTATTCCTGCGTTACAGCAAACATAAACGTTTAACTTTTTTAAGGCGTTTACCCTATTGTATATCTGACCAGAAGTATATTCTGTTTCGAGCCAGGTAGACATAATCCGCTTGCAAAATATCGTTTTCCTCCAACAAATAGTTTTGAGCTATGCCGCCAACAAACGGACAGACGAACAATCAGACGCGCAGATAATTGAGAAAACATGTTTTTTGTCATCTAGGGACCGTGAAACGTAAAGATCTGAAGAAATCTCGGAAGCTGATTTTCATGATTATAACACTCGCTTCGTGTTTTTGACGTGATCACTAAAAAAGTAAGTTTCATTTACCACACTATTATGAGTCACCCTGTACAATATTTTCTTTTTAATAATTTACATCTTTGATATAAGCTAATTTTATGACACTCTTGTATTTTTAAAACATGAGCATTGAAACTAAAACTCGAATATACAGAAGCATCGGTGGACGAGTGGTGTCAGCTATTCGGGAGAGTCCGACTCCCGGCCCGGGCGTTCCGGTTTTGCTTAGTTAAGGTTAGCCTAAGTGACGCCCGCACCCTCGGAAGTAATGCGAAAGTGGTTCCGGGGAGTAACGGTAGAGGATAAGTTCAAAAAAGACTCGAATATACAAGGCTTGTATCAGATCTACGATGACATACGCAGTAGAGACAGGAGCTGACACAAAAGAAACTCTTTGAAGAACCACGGAAATGAAAGTATTAAGAAACATCGCAGGTAAATCGCTGAGGGATCGAATTACAAATGAAAATATCATAAGCCTTTGCGGAGTCAATGGCGTAATTACTTAGATAAGGAAGACACTGGTACAAACATGTTTGAAGAATGGATTATACCAGACTAGCATGCATAACGATGGAAGGAAAACTGCAAGGTAATCGTCCAGGAAGGTAACCGTAGAGATGGAAAGATATCAGTAACCTAAGTCGCAAGTAAGTTATGTCCTTGGAACCGTCTCCATGCCTCATTCGATTCCTTCCTGTTTTGTACTTTACGTCTTATTTCACTCCACTCTATGTCTTTTTGAACTGCTACGTTCTTCGTTCCATGCTTTCTTTGGTCTTCCTTACGTTTTCTTTTTAATGCCCATGCCTCCCATATTCTTCTTACGGTCTTATCCTCTCTCATTCTCCCTACATGCCCTAGTCATCTTAGCTGTCTGTCCTCTGTCCGTGTTTAATAAGGGCTTCGTTTTTAGGTTGTCTCTGATGATGGTGTTTCTTATTTTGTCTATTTTTGTTTTTCCATCGATTTTTCAGAAAGATCTCATTTTCGTGCTTTCTATTTTTGATTTCTGCTTTCGTGGGGGGCTGGACTTTGAACCAAATATCAGGATTGGAGTAGCTACTCTTTTGAATATTTTGGTTTTAACTTGTTTATGTATTTTTTTCTTTCTTAGAAAGAGTTCTTAATTGCATTGAATAGTTAGCCTGTCGTTCCTATTCATTTATTTCCTCCTCCCATCTGCCATCTTGTGAAACTTTTGTTCCCAAATATTTAAACCACTGTGTTTCCAAGTTGTATTTGATGTTTCTTTTCATTTTTGCTAATCACCATTGCTTTTGACTTTTTACTTCCTTCGTCTAAAGGACGAAAGAAGTATTGTAATCGCGAAAATATCACCTTTCGAGATTTCTCCAGATCTTCACGTTTCAGGGTCCCTAGATGACGAAAAACAGGTTTTATCAATTCCGTATGTCTGTCTGTCTGTCTGTTGGCGGTATATTTCAAAAACTATTTGTTATTATCACATCACAAAAAAATGTTCTTAGAGTCTAGTCTTTTCAGAACAGATACAGTTATTCCGATTTGCTATTCTAGTTGGCCCATACTAGCAACCAAGCAACACCAACCATAACCTAAATAATGTCAAATTGCTCCCATGTACCAGTACGCCTTTATATTATGCAGAAACAAAATTTAACGCCGGTATTCAGTTTTTTCTTGTAAAATTGGAGAAAAACGAATCAACATGAAGAAACAAAGTTCGTCTTGGTGTGAACCAATCTACTGTCTCCTGAGTATTGAAACGATTCAGGGAGACTGGAAATAACAAAAGAAGAAGACAAGGACGTCCAAGATATACCCAAGAAAGAGACAACCGTTTTATCCACTAAGCTGTGTCTCGAGATCGTTTTCAAACTAGCAATTAGCTTAGTGATGAGCTACAAACGGCACGGACTATAGCAATGTCGTCACTAACTGTCAGAAGAAGGCTAAAGGAAGGCAACCTAGCTACCAGACGACCTGCCACAGAACCTCTTCTCACCAGAACTCACAAAGTTGCCAGATAAAGATTTTCCAAAGAACATGCCCACTGGACATTGGAAGAATGGGGGCATGTTCTTTTTACAAATGAGTCCTGTGTAGCTCTACATTCGCCAGATGGGCACCAACGAGTATGGAGAAGCAGAGAGGTTATTTAGAATGCAACATGGTTCCACGGGTCGCCTTTGGAGGAGGCGACATAATGGGGTGGGGAGACATATCATTAACGACACGTACCGAGCCGCACATCGTTGCCAGGGGATCATTGATTGCAAAAAGGTACATGGAGGGCGCAGTATGTGGTACCTTTCGCACCCTTAATTGAGGAAGAGTTTCTCGTTTTACAAGATAACGCCAGGCCGCACGTTGCTGGCGTCGTCGAAGAATACCTTGGCAGTGGGCATTAATGTTTTGGCTATTCCAGCTAGAAGTCCTGATATGAATGCTATCGAACATGTATGGGATATGCTAAAAATACGTCACCGAGCTCGTGTACATCGTCCAACAACTTTAGAGTTGCAAATGGCTCTCCAAGAAGAATGGGAAAGTATTTGCAGGAATAAATTGCCCGTGTGATTCAGTCAATGCTTAAAAGGCTCAATGAAATAGTGAGAGCAAGATGAGGTGTGACACGCTATTAAAATCATGTTTGTACAGTTTTCTTTGTGTTTTTTTGTTTTACATTTTTATTGTTTATTATTATTCAGATTTTATGAACGTTTTCCTGTTTTTTCTCAAATACGCAATAAATTTCCACTAATCCTTTATAATAGTCCTTTTTACTGTTGCGAAGCTCTAACACTTACAACAATATAAAAATGAAGTTTTCAAAATATTTTTTTATGATGCGATAATTTTGTCCAGCGGTTTATATCTACCTGGCATGAAACCGAGAAATTTTCAGACAGATATATACAGGGTGAGCACCTTAAAAAAAATAACATTTTGCTTATTTTTTATTTAACTTATCAATAAATACAAGTAATAATTTGTACATAGCGTAAGCTTTCTTGTTAGAAAAAATGGGCCCAAATAGATACAGAATAAATATTGTATGACACAAAAAAGAGCAACAAATTAGTGCGTTACTTAACACAGTTGCAACGCAGGAATTCGAAGGGTCGGTGCTCCGTAGCTCAGGTAGAAATAGCCTGTTCGCTTGCAATATCCCACAAAACGTTGGAACTGAATACGCGGTCCGCCTGCCCTTCGAATTCGACCACCGGTAACGTTTTTTTTATTTGAAAATTTGTTTAATTTATTAGAAACGTGAAGATATTTTTACTCCTAACTTAATTTGATTTTTAAAATTATTTAGTGTCACGATGTCAACGAAGGAAGTTCTGGGTAAAGCCTTTTACAGATTTTTAACGTTTATTTTCATGTCCAGGGTTTCCAAGCTGCTATTATATGTTTTCTTATATGTTCATTTAATGTTCTTTCATTGCTAGCACCAGTAACAAATCATCTGCATACGTCAGTACCGTGATTTTTACTCCATTGTCGGTTCTCTTTGCTTCTTTTATTCCTTTATCTAGCACTACTAACTACAAAAAGTAACGGGTTCAGGATGCAGCCTTGCCTAACTCCTTTCTTAGTTTCAAACATCTGTGATTTTTCATGTTTCACTCTTACAAAATTCTTAATTTTTTTATACAACGCTTTTATTCTTTTGTCATCTTTTCGCTTACTTCTCTTTTTTCTAGTGTACTCCATATAACCTTTCTGTTTACTTTATCGAATGCCTTCTCTAAATCTATATAGCGGAGGTGCACCTCCCCGTTCTCTACAAGCTAATTGCTTTTTCGCTTATTCGATGAATAATAAAGTTTGCGTCTGCCACTCCTCGATTTGGTATAAACCCATATTGGGTGTCTTCCAATGTCTCTTCAGGTGTCTCTCTCACCATTTTCTCTAAAACTGTGGTGTGAAATTTACCTGCAGTACTTAGTAATGTAATTCGCCGATAGTTATTGCAGTCCTCTACACCTCCTTTTTTATGAATCGATATAATTATTTCGATTTGCCAATCTTCTGGGGCTTTTCCTGTGTTTAGAACCTTGTTCATTATGATCTTTAATATATCTACCATTTTCTCATTTCCTGCTTTTGTCATGTCGGTCGATATCTGATCATAGCCCGGAGCCTTTCCCAATTTCATTTTATTTATTGCTTCCTGGATTTCTTCCAGGTTTATATCGTCCGTTTGTTATCCCTTTTTCCCTTCTTCTCGAGAAGTTTCCGGTCCTTCTTTTCTGATTGTGAACTCTTTCTTTCCAATAATCCCATAAAGTATCTTCCTCGTTTGTTAACACTTCCTTGTCTTCGTCTTTAACGTTGTTTAACATGGTACTTTTATTGTTTCTCGCACTTCTTATTGCTCCAAAGAATAATTTCTGGTTATCTTTTTAGGCAGTCTTCATTTTCTCTCCGAACTCAACCCAAAATTTTTATTTTGTCTTCTTTCACCATTTTTTGATATTTCTTCTTTTCGATTTGTATACTTCGAAATCGCCTTGTTTTTTCGTGCTTAAATACTTTTTCCAAGCTTGCTTCTTTTCTTTGATTGCTGTTTTAATATTTTTTGTCCACCAGTGTGTTCTTTTTCCTTGTGAGTTTGAATTTTTTGTTATTCCGTATGCTTCTTCGGCGCTCGTTAAAATGACGGATTATGCCATATTTGCTCTGCTGTTTCTGTATGTTTATTTCTTCCAGTTTACGATTTAGATTTTCCTGAAATTTATTTCTAGTTTCCGCAATTTATATCATCGAATATTCGTCTATTTACACTCTTCCTTTTTGTTTTTTCTATGTTTATCTCATTGCTTTGGTCCAATTTCGTTATCAGTAAGAAATGATCACTACCTATGTTCCGTTCTCTCATAACTTTTACGTCTTTTATTTTTCTTCGTATTTCCTTTCTTAACTAAAAATTAATCTATTATAGATTTCTCACCTCTGCTATTTACTTCTCTAGTGACCTTGTGAATTTCTTTGTGTTGAAAGTGGAAGTTTATCACCACCAGTTCAATCTCTACGCAGAAGTTCACAATTCTTACTCAGTTTGTGTTTTTTGTTTCTTCTCCATGCTTGCCAAGGCACCACTCGATTCCTTTATTTGTGTTTGCTACTCTATCATTAAGGTCTCTCATTATAATTACATTGTACTTACTTTCATCTAATTGCTGTTGGAGCTCTTGGAAGAATTTGTATTTTTCTCCTTTCTTCGCGTCTTCAGTTGCCCCATATGCCACTGTCAATAAGTACTTCTTCCCTTTTTCTTCTCTGATATCGTGAAAATTCGTTCACTTAAAAAATTTTCGTTTTTAATAAATTTGATTTTTCCCTCCTTTATTATCTGTGCTATTCCAACTTTTGCGAAGTCTTCTTTCTTTGCACCCGGCCAAATAATCCAGTAACCGCCAGCCAATTTTGCGATGCCATTTCCTTTCTTTTTCGTTCGGTTATCCGTAGGTAATTTACATGTGTCTTATCTATTTCGTTTCTTAATTCTTCCTCTATCCCTCTATACTTTTTATGTTCAAGGTTCCCATTCTTCCTTATCTGCTTTCTTAGATTTTCTGGTCTTGTTTCTTTTTATTTCCTTTTCTTTTTTCATTGTCCTTGTCCATGCAATGGTCTTTATCTTGTCTTTGGGCTTTACTCCTTTTTCTGCCTCGTCCCAAACGTATTCTACTCCGTCGATTGTGATCTTTTTATAACCCATCTTTACTTTTCGCCCTTTGCTTATCTCTCCCTCTGCAATTTGTCTAATTTCGGCGTGTATATCTCTTTCTTTTGGGGTCATATCGTTATCAATGAAGAGTTTGGATCCTTAGCTTGTGTTTATTTGCAATTACTTCACGTTTGCCGTCCCAGTCTTCTATCTCAAGAGTATTTAAGTTCATTCACTTTCTTCACATTCGGTTCCACTCCCAGCTTCTCTGCCAGGAATTGTTTTGCTGCTTCCTCTTTTTCTTCTTCCTCAAATGTTGCCCCTTTAATAACTACGTTACATTTGCGATTTTCTTTACCTACCTTCTCCCACTTATTTTCCAGCTGTTCAATCCTTCCTAAGAAATCTTTTCTCTCTAATGTCCATTTTTCTCCCTTTCTTCTCATTTCTTCTCGTAATTTTTTGTTCTCCTCCGTACTCAATCTATAAGCATTGTATTAAAGAGTATACACAATTTATTAAAACACTATAGAACACCAAAGCATTTGAACTAATGTGATACATCTTCTTCCTTTTCTGCTTTTTCCTCATCCATTATTCGCCCACTTCTGGGCGTAGGCTTCTCTCGCTGATTTCCACCTGTTTTTGCCTTGCGAACCCTAGAATCAATTTCTTTCTGACCTCACCTCAGTTGATCATAATTTTTGAGGTCTTTCTATATTCCTTCTTGTGATTTCCAGTCTCTAATGTACGAGTTCAGCTTCACTGTAAAGTAAGTATTCTATTCACCATAGCTTTTATTCCATTTCTTTAATGATCCAATTTGTAACAATGTCTTCTAAGTTTATAATATACGTAAATAGAAAATCCCATCACCACTTTAGTTAGTGTAATATGCACATCTCATATACTTTCCTCTTTATGTTTGCCAAAAGCAGTTCTAGTCATACGTATCTTTCTCGTTATTTCAGCTGTTTTTAAAATTTTTCTCGATTTTTGCGATTCTTATTATGTAAATTTTTTTTAGTCCAAGTGTGTATACTGTGCCCGGCAATTTTTACTTCCTTTTACAGTAAAAGAAGTATCTATTGGATTCACCCCAAAAATTCGAAATTGAGTTTTAACAGATTTACACGTTTTAGAGTCCCCTGAACCCAAAAAACATATTTCTTTTTCATTGGTCTGTCTGTGTGTCTGTGAACAGAATATGTGAAAAACGAAAAGAGGTATGGCGTTGAAACTTCATATATAAGTTTTGTGTACTATGTATGTAGATGCGACAATACGCTTTTGAAGAAAATCGCATAACCGGAAGTAGGTGTTTACTATTGTGGTTTTTCAGTTTTTTTAAAAAACGGCTCTAACGATTTTTTTCAAACTTCACATTTTTATTACATTCTTAATGTGTATTGATGTGAGATAGGTGATTTTCCGGTTGAATACTTCTAAAATGGGTTTCTTTTGTTTTTTTTCCTATTTTTTATTAACTCCTATTTTAAATAGAACACCCCGTATATTATTACATATTTAGATTCAGCTTAAAATTCTAGAGAAAATTTGTCTCTTCAACTAACGCTCTATTTTGTACCGATTTTGTAGAATTTGTAATTTTTGAAAATTTTTGACATATGCTAATTATAAGATCACTGTAAAAGGAAGTTGTGTGCGTGTATCACACCAGATTTTTCAGAAACAATTTATAGATATGTGAATGCAATCCATCAGTGAATATAGGAACTAGCCATAGTTCAACACCAAGTTAGAGAACTTCAAATGTGTTCTTGTGGCAGAGAAACTTAATGCACAGTTAGGAATTCAGTATTCGACAATCTCTTCTTATAGGTTCTACCAGTTGTACTAACGCATTTAGTTTTCCACGAGCATTGGTTAAATTTCTATCATTTCAAACATATTCAGCCTTTGGACGAAAGTTTAATTTTGTATGTAATTACTTCAGCAAAATCTAAGGAAATATAACTTTTTAAATAAAATGACTTCTGACAAACAAATACAGAGGTAACACAACTCTAGTTTTTTTATAAACAACGCACTACTAACAACACAGGTCGGTGAAGTAAAATATTTGAGCATGCGCCCTGTGGCGGCTCGCCATAAGAAGCCAAGGGGCTTGGTCCTACCATAACAAACCAGTCATTCAAGATTCTTTTTTTTCTTAAAGAAACATTTGTTTTTGTACTTATGTTTTACCATTCTTCTTATTTTAAAGCTTAAACAAAGCATGAGTGATTTTTAGTTTGTTGTAGAAACTGTACGATTAGCGCTTGCTTGCTTTCACTAACGAATTGGGCCAGATCGAAGTGACCCAGCTGGGCCGCAGCTTTTCGGCAGTTTATGCGCTGCACCGGCGGAGAGCGACGAAGGATGTAGGTTCAAAGTTTAGCTATTTTAGCAGGGAATCTGGGCCAATTCAGTTTGGCCTGCCGCTGTGTTAGTGCGCGATTAGTGATTGTTTTGTGAGTGCGCTTCTCGCTGCTTACAACTTCGTCACGTAGCGTTACTTGATCCCGTATAGATAAGAAGCGCAGTGCCCATGTCCACAATTGAAATTTCGTTCTTTCGTAAGGTCTCCAGCTCCAGCCTGTTATTTTAATCATACATTGATTACTATTAATTAATAGTTCTCAATATATTATTGTATTAATTATCACTTGGATTAATAATTATTATATCTTCGCTTTATCATGCACTTATTGGAGTGCTTTGCGCTTTTTCATCTTATTCGCTCAAAGAAATGCTTGACATTCAAGAGTTAGGTAAGCCTAGAAATAAATTAATATTATGAAATAGTACGTTTATATTATTTACTCATTTATTCACTCATTTCATGTTCATGTTCATCATATTTTATTGGCCTGTAAAGTATGGTATTTTTTCACTGATGCTAACCGTTGCCATTCCATATGCGAAATATTTAGATTTCGGGATATGGAAATCTGTCTTTGTCTTTGGGGAGGTAGGAAATGCATTTTATATGTGGTTATCCCTGCCATCAAAATTCCCCACCGGCCGCCACTGCATGCACCTAGATAAGGGTCGGACGTAGAGGAACCACCTTCTCTTTAAAAAACCACCTTCAATTCATTAATATCAGTTTCCTTTGCCTCGCTTGTCTTGGGTGACAATTTTTTTTCCTAGCAAGACTTATTCTTGGAACTGTGCGATATTTGTTCCTTACAGTAAAGTTTTGGCACCGCCAACAGTTGCACCAGATATTCCTAATTTTTCTCCATCCTCTCCAGAAACATGATTTTCAACTGGTGCCAAATTTTAATCAATATATTTTTATGTTAAGGTGATTAGCTCCACTTTGTGTGCCCAACTTATGTTATGTTATAATTGACTTACACCTTTTACTTTAGTTTATTCTCAATCAAATTTTTATATTAAATTGAATTTTAATTAATTTAATTGCTCTATTTTTTATTGTGGATAATCAAAATTATTTACTGCTAGCCTCAGTAGAAACACTTGACTGAAAATCAGGTCGGATTCTTTATAATCTAGATTGCTTATATTCTGAAATTTGATGTTCCTATTTTATATGACAACTCAATACATCTGTCAATTGACACTTCAAACCTGCCTCGAAAAATCAATTACAAATAGTTTCTCGTTACATTTGTCATACGACAATCTCAAATGGTAAGTACTTCCTTAATTCAAATTAACTCACTTCAATCTTTATTTTCTTTCAGTTCTTATCTTAAATACCTGTACTCTGTTACTTTTAATTAGACTTAACACTCTCCTCTGCCAAACTTAATACATCCAGCTCTGCAACTCACCACGCTACAAAACTGCTCCACGCAAAGCCACGGCAAAGGCCTCAACTGACAACCAACTGCCAAGATGTCCAGAATCCGGATCCAAATCAACACAGGAACCCAGTTCGCCACAGGAATCAGCATCTACACCCTCACCACAGTAGGCATCCAAATAGCCCTCAGCTGCAGATGTGTTTACTTTAATGAGCAACCAAATCACACGTATGAAACCTGCTACAACCCAGCACCTCGAATCTTAACCATTCCTTGTTATCCAATTCAGTCGATGCAATATAATTCCACAATAAACTCAATTCACATTCCCTTACTTTTTTGGTTTTATCACCACATTCTAGTCTTCATCCATCTAGTCTGCTAATCTTTTTATTCTTCTTCACCACGCCAATTTATATTCAATTTTAACCCTTTTATTTAACAAATATTTATTTAAAGCTTTTATAAAAGGGTTTATTTCTTAATATCAAAAGTTACAAAATTGTATTACTTCATTTTCGTTAACAAAATTTTTTATTCTTAATATCAATATCTCCGTAGCGATATAGCTTATTTTTTACAGTCCAACACACTATTAAAGCTTTATTATCTGATTAATACCTACTATGTTAATTAGCATATTTCGAAAAAGTATTTGTCATTATCTTCCAATTTCATTTTAGATATTAAATTAAGTTAAAATCCTACTGTTTCTCAATTAGCTTCATTTAATTAAGTAAATTATAAATTCTATTTCCTTTCTTTTATAAGTATATCTTAATAATTTTGATATCCATTTCACATCTAAATTCATCTTTGTAATTTTTAATACTGTATTTTTTTAATCTTATTAATCTGATTCTTAAACACCTGTACCAATATCATAACAATATGTATAGCAATAACTTTTAGGGCCGGTTGCAGAAAGCAATGTTAAGTCTGGTGTTAGCTAACGTCGCGTCAAAGTGAACAAAATCGCATCAAATTTTGTTTACTAATGTATTAGTTACCATAAGCATTTGAGATTTGATGCGTTTTTGTTCACTTTGACGTCGCGTTAGCTAACACGAGACTTTTAGAGAAATAATTAAATTATATTTTTAAACCTCATCAGTGCTCAGTTCACAGGCGGTGAAAGACTAATAAAGACAAATGTGTTTGATAAGTTCAAATGCATAAAAGGGACTAAAATTTGCTAAAAAGTACATTCAAAGAGTTTTAATACGTATCCATATTAGCCCAGTATGAATCACAAATCAAAACAGACGATTTGGCTACAACGAAATGTGATGAAGCTATTTTCCACTAAAACTTCCAAAGCACAAATGCTCGCTATAGTGTATTTCGGGTTGTATAAGATCAGATCGCGAACCCATTATTTTAAGTGCAACTGTCTCTACAAAAAGCTGAACCTCGTGGTCACAGCACAGTTTTGATTTATGGGTTACAACCATCCAATTATATTTTTGATATCCGCATCATACTAATTAGCCTTGTTTGTTAATATCACTACAACTGTAGCTGTAACGAAACATGCTTCATAAAGCATGGCTACACCACTGTACCACTAATACTGGCAGAAGTGTACTAGGTAATTTTACTACACATTTGAATGCTATTACGGCTGTAAAATGAACTAGTTTGTAATTGTTATATCTAATATTTATTGCTGTTGAATGACTTGGTTTCGCTCGCTGTTTGTAATATAATTTTCTACTGAGATTTCCAAAACTATCGTGTCTGCCAAATGAAGGGAAGCTTATGTTTTGCTGCAAGGAGCGATCAAACTCATATGGACTTATGGTTAAGTAACAAACGAGCTCCGGGATTGGACCGTGTCATGATTGAGATCGAAGAACTCAACGTTTCGCCCACTTTCGTAAGGGGCTTCATCCGGAGGAAAAAAGCAAAAGAGCACGGTAACTCAACGTGTGAACCACGTCAGAGACGAACCTCGACTGACTATCGGAAGAAGAAAGGCGAGAATTTATAGGCACGCGCCGTCACGATTCAGCAAATGCCGTCGCAGTTCAGTGGCGGAGGGCGGAGCTTAGGAATTAGCACTTTCCACATAGAAGGAAGGGGAAAGCCTTCGTCCCGATTGAGATTATTAGGGTGTTTGCAAATCTCAATAGCTTCGCGAATCTTTCTGCTAAAGAAGAATGGGGATTTGCAGATGATGGAAGTTTCATCAAAAAGGATCTTATGACCAGTATCGCGTTGGTGTTCGGCGATGGCCGATGATGAAACGAGACCTGACTTGAGACAGCGCTGGTGCTCAGTGATGCGAGTTTTCACGGAACGACCTGTTTCACCAATGTATACAGCATTACAAGAGCAAGGGACTCTATAAACACCTTTAGATGACATAGTATTTAATTTATCTTTAGATGAAGGAAGAACCTGCGAGATCTTTTTCGGGGGTTTAAATACTATTTTAATGTTTTGTTTTCGAAGAAACTTTCCTATGCGGTCGGTGACTTGGTGGATATAGGGAAGAAAGACTATTGCTGCAGGAGGATCGGGTTTTGGAAGTTTGGGTGGCCGTGGATGAAGATGGCGATTCATGGCAGACTGTATATCCCTAGCACGGTAACCGTTATTCCTAAGAGCTTTCCGAATGTGATTTAATTCAACTTGGATATTATCGGGTTGGGATATGGAAACAGCCCGGTGTACAAGCGAATTGATAACGGAAAGTTTTTGTGTAGGATGATGGTGGGAATCGGCATGTAGATAGCGATCAGTGTGAGTGGGTTTGCGATATACAGAATGACCAAGTTTGCCACTGGGTTGGCGAGAGACCTGTACATCTAAGAAAGGAAGGAAACCGTTACTTTCTATCTCCATGGTAAAGTTAATGTCTGGATGTTGACTATTGAGATGATTTAAGAAGACGGGTAACGTGCCTTTACCATGTGGCCAAATAATAAAGGTATCGTCAACGTATCGAAACCAAACCTTAGGTTTCAATTCTGAAGATTCCAGAGCTACGGTTTCGAAAGCTTCCATGAAGGTATTGGCAACGACAGGTGAAAGAGGAGAACCCATGGCCGCACCAGAGATTTGTTTAAAGAACTGACCTTGAAATAGGAAATAAGTGGAAGAGAGGCATTTTTCTATCAGGGCAGGTAGACTTGAAGACGTCTCCCCAGGCTCTGATAACAACTGTTGGATTATGACTATGGAATCGGGAATAGGAACTTTGGTAAAAAGGGAAGTGACATCGAAACTCACAACTAAATCCTCAGGTTCAACGCTTATATTGGATATAAGTTCAACGAAATTGGCTGTATTGCGAACATACGAGGGAGACTTACCAGTGAACTTTCTGAGGATAGTGGTTAGGTATTTAGCTAATGAGTAAGTAGGGGAATCTATGGTACTGACAATGGGCCTGAGGGGAATGTCTTGTTTATGGATTTTGGGAAGATCATAGAGCTGAGGAGGCTTTGACCTTTTTTCCTCCTGATGAAGCCCCTTACGAAAGTGGGCGAAACGTTGAGTTCTTCGATCTCAATCATGACACGGTCCAATCCCGGAAGTCGTTTGTTACTTAATGGCAATGGCCGTGAAAGCCTCAAAACTCATGGACTTATGGTTTCCAGTTACGGGGAACAGCGGCAAACACGAACATTCAAAAATGAAGTGCTACGTTGCGCTTAATTTTGGAAGAAACTTTCAAATCGGTGATACAGTCACATAGTTGGGAAGAATTATTTTCGCAGATGTAGCAGTTACTGTATACGAAAATCGCTTTGTATTACATACATAATTTCGAGGTGAAGAGATTTATTAAGCACGTGCCTGTTTAAATCAGTTTGAGGAAAAATGTCCTGATGGAGGTGTACTAGAATTAGAGAACGACCTTTTTCATGAAGTACAAGGTATAGTAACAATGTTTTGAGAAATGGGTAGTGTATCCCATCACCACCTACTGAATTAAGTAACAAATAATTGATAAAGTCAAAATTCGAATCCAAAACGAAAGAATTAGACCAACCCGAAAACTTGCTCAAGAAATGAATCTTATGTAACGAACGACTCCCGGGATTCTCTCTCTCTTCAACGTTGGTCTATCCACTGTTGGATATAGGTCTCTACTAGCTTCTTCCACTTCTGCGCTACTTGAAACCATTTTTTTCCTGCCGTTTGTTTGATGTCGTCGATTCATCGTCTTTGTGGTCTTCCTGCGCTCCTCTTAGATAATCTTGGTCTCCATGAAGCGATTTTTATGTCCCAGCGATTTGGATCTTGACGAGCTACATATCCCCATTGCCATTTCATCTTAAACGTTCTTTCGGATATATCGGCCACTTCTTTTGCTTCTAATTTCTTCGTGTCTCATTCTGCCCCGAAGACTCACACCTAAAATTGTTCTCTCCATAGCTCTCTGGGAAGTTCTAAATTAAATCATGCCATTCTTGGTAAGCGCCATCGTCTCTACACCATATGTCGCAACAGGAAGTACACAGGTGTCATAAACTTTCCTTTATAGGCATAGAGGAGGGGGCATAGATCAGGATTTCTCATTATGTAATTTAGTTTCCCAAAGGATGCACATCTCAGGCTTATCCGGCGTGAAACCTCCACGGTTTGTTTTTCTTTTCCGAGTTTAATTTTGTGTCCCAGATATATGTACTCCTGGACTGTCTCTAGAGTGGTGTTGGCAATGGGAATGTCTACTTCCTCTGTACTCAGGATTTTCGTTTGTTGGGCGTTCATTTGCAAGCCAATACGTTCTGCTTCTCTGAGTAACTCAGTTAGCATTTGTTTTAGTTCCTCTGGGTCGCTACTTATCAGAACAACGTCATCTGTGAATCGAAAATTACCTTTTCTTTCCCACGAAAGGTTTTTAAATAAATATTCTAATAGAGTGAATAATTTCGGCGAGATAGTGTCGCCCTGGCGAACGCCTCTTCTAATTTCAGTTTGATCTGTTATTAAGTCGTTATTGATTTTCACTCACATTTTAGCGTTTGTATAAATGAATTAGTAGTTTTGAGTATTTTGAGTAGATTCGAGCGTTGTTTAGTGCTGTTAAAATTGACGAGGTTTCGATTGAGTCAAATGCTTTATGGAAATCAATAAAGGGTAGATAAACTAAGACGTTGTATTCTGTAGATTTTTCAATGAGGGGCCGAAGAGCCTGCAGGTGATTTGTAGTGCTGAAGTTCCTTCGAAAGCCTGCTTGCTCTGTTGTTTGATAAAAGTCCAAATTTGATGTTAATCCGTTATTGATGATCTTTGTCAACAGTTTGTAAAGGTGTGACAATAAACTAATAGGTTAAAAGTTTTCTAGGTCTGTATTATCGCCTTTTTTAAAGAGCAAAATACCCTTTGCGTTTTTCCACGAGTTAAGATTTCAGCGTTCTCGTGACATTTATTTAGAAGTATATAGACAGATTCTAGTAGAGCTTCTTCGCCCATTTTTAACATCTCGGCTGTGATTTGGTCTTCCCCTGGTGACTTTCTATTTTTCATTTGTCGTAACGCCGACACCAGTTCCTCTTTGTCGATATCGGGCATATATTCTGATCCTACATTTATGATATCTGGTTGTTGGTATATACAATATTGAGATGTAGTATTGTATAGTGATTTATAAAAGTCCTCTAAGCATTTATTATTTGTTTCTTGTCTATTATAACTATCCCGGCTTTGTTTTTTATTTTGTAGATAGTAGTTTGACCTTAGCCATCTTCGATTGCAGTACTCTCATCTTCTCGTTGTCTTCTATCACAGATTGTACATTTTTTGTATTATGTGTTCTCAGATCTTTTCGTATATGTTTGTTTATAGTTGTATTTAGTTCTTTATATTCTTCCGTTTCTCTGTTTAACATTTTTCTTTGTTTTATTAATTTCAATGTTGCTTCACCCAATTTGTTGTTTTCCTGTTTTCTTTTTGAGCATATGGTTTTTGTAGCTATTTCAATACTGAATGCAATTATATCTGTTAGTTCATTTATTCCTAAGTTTTTTAATTCATTAACTAGGCCTAATTTATTTTCAATGTTCTATGTTTACTTAGGTGTTATGTTGTAGGGAATAGATGGTTTTTCTGGATTAGCTTTTTTCTCTCGTTTATGATGTCAGTTTTCATTGTTGCTCTCACTAATCTATGGTCACTTCCGGTGTCAAATTTGTTGAGAACTGGCACGTCAGTGCGAATATGTTTGTGGTTGGTAAGTACATAATCAATCCCAGTGTAACAGCATTTCACCCCTCTCGTTCCTTGATCCTAGGCCAAAGTCACCGAAGTTGTTTTGGTGCTCATCCTTGTTTCTTCCTATTACGGCATTAAAGTCACCCATTATTGTGACACAGTGTGTTCTTTCCTTTTGAATTGCTTTTGATATGTCTTCATACGGTTGTTCTACCTCGTTCTCTTCTGAGGCGCTGGTGGGTAATACGTGGGTGGGCTGAAAAGTAATGCACACATGCTTGTAGAACGTGAACGAAATGACTTACGGAAACGCGCATTCCTTTATGCACATGTCAAGTTTGAAGGAGTTTCGTTCCCCAGTTCGTGTTTTTAGTAGCTAAAGTATAGAGACGTGTTTTCGTGCTATGACAACGCGAGTTAAACAACGCGCGGTTAAAGAATTTTTAACTGCTGAAACGTGATTCCTACTGAGATTCATCGCCGTTTAAAGGCCGTTTATGGTGACGATACTGTTGATAGGACTACTGTAAATTGATGGGTAATAAAATTTCGTGGTTGCAATCCCGGAAAAGCCGTAATGGATGACGAAAAATGCAGCGGACGTCCGATCACCGCTACACTCGATGAACATTGCAAACGCGTCGACAAAGTGATCCAAAATGACCGGCAGTTTGTGATGCGCTTTTGAGAGATTCTATTTCCATGGTAAAGTTAATGTCTGGATGTTAACTATTGAGATGGTTTGAAGAAGACAGGTAAAGTGTCTTTACCACGTGGCCAAATTATATAAGTATCGTCAATGTATTGGATCCAGACCTTGAGTTTCAATTCTAAAAAATCCAATGTTACCGTTTCTAGAAGGCAGATACGCTTAGAAACGTCTTAGGAACTTCAGTAAAGAGGGGAGTGACATCAGCTCACAAGTAAATACTCAGGTTCACCGCTTGATATCGCTCTTTACAGTCGTTGTTTGGTTTCAAATGTCGTGACTCTCTCATGAAGTTGGCAGATTTCGCCATGCGTCTCTGTCTTGTTCTCATAATTACTACCATGGCCATGTGTGTAAGATTTTTATTTGTTCTATGTATCGAAGAGGTGATTTGCTCCTCGTCCTCTTTCCCTCAGACTTTCCCTGTATGATCAGTTTCTCCATGCCATCTTTTCTTAGGACATGTCCAAGAAATGTCAGCATGCGACGTTGGATTGATGAAAGTAAGCGCTCATAGGGTTGTATATTTAATTCCCTAAGGATTGAGATGTTCGTTCTATGTGCCGTCCAAGGAATCCTTAGCATTCTTCGGTACGCGGTCATTTCATATGCTTCAATTTTCAGTCGGCATACGACATTCACTGTTCATGATTCTGAACCATAGGTAGCGATGAACATGATGCGATTTCATTTCTTTGCGGATGTTGTGATCTTTTTATAGTCTGGTTAGTTTCCCTAAAGCGTCTTTCGCCATGCCAATTCTTCGCTATATTTCTTGTTCACTTCGGGCACGAAGGTAAATTACTTAATATTTTATTTGGATGTCCTGGATTAATTCGAATTGTTGCGGAAGTCTTGCTGCTTGGTCTACTACCATTAGAAAACACTCCACTCTATTCAGTCTTAATCCAGACTTCAGGCTAACATCCTCAATACGATTCAATAACTCTGCCATTTCTCGCTCGTTGCTTGTAAGTAAGGTTGTATCATCCACATAGCGAAGATTGGAGATTTTTCTGCCGCCGATTGACACTCCCCTATGCCAGTCCTCTGTGCCCTTCTAATTATCCATTCTCCATAGATGTTAAATAGGAGTGGTGAAAGAATACAGCCCTGTCTAACCCTCTTGCATAATCTGAACGGCTTGCTGCATTCGTTTTCTATAACGTTATTATAAGAGTTATCAGGTGCTCTGGCACGGCCATTTCTCTCTGAATACTCCAAAGTCGACCCCACTGCACCCAGTCGAAAGTATTCCAAGAAGCAGAAAATTGATGGCATATTGTATTCATACAGTTTTTCTATGATTTGTCTTATATTTATGAGTTGGTCATGTGTACCTCGTCCAGGAACAAAGCGCGCTTTTTAGGGGGATATCTGAGGTAATAGGTAGGATTTGAGTCTTTTCTGCAGGATGTACAGAAAGACTTTCTTGGCATGGTTCATTAGGGCAATAGTTCGATAATTGCTGGACTCATATTTTAGACCTTTCTTATGCAGTGGGATATATACGGACTTTGTCCATTCCTTTAGGCCATCTACCCATCGATCCATATGGGCTGTAAGTTCAACGAAATGGGCTAAATTGCGAACATACGATGACGATTTGCCAGTGAACTTTCTACGGATACTGGTTAGGTATTTCGCCAATGAGTAACTAGGGGAATCTATGGTACAGACAATGGCCCGTCGGAGATCTAAGACTCTAAGACCACAACCTCGGTTGTGGAAGTTACTTCCTGTTCCATTTTGAAAGTTGAGTCTCACGAAAGTGGGGCGTAAGAAGAATCTTGGAGTAAAGACCAAACCTTAATGGTGTATTCTGTTCGATCCATAACTACCGTAGCATTACGTTTATCAGCGGACAAATCCGAGATACCGGCATTGGAACGTAAGATGTTAAGAGCATTCGTTTCGTTCTTTCTAATGTTACTATTGGGAGATTTAGATAATCGTAAACACCTGACAGTTTCAAAGCGGACAAGATTGGTAACGTCTTGAGGAAGCGTTCTCACAGAAGATTTTAGCGAACTGATCATTTTTTCCGTATGAATGCTTTTGAGAGCTAGCGAAAAAATCAAACCTTTGAAAGGTATGAAATTTTCGCTAAGAAAAAATGTATAATAAGTAGGGATGCACCGATACGGGTTTTTTGGCCGATACCGATATATCGGCCGATACCGATATAATCGAGGCCGATACGCCGATATATCGGCCGATATATTCTCATTGCTCTCCCCACTACTTTTTGGCTACATGCAAGCACGTGTGCGCCGCTGCTTGCTTGATTCGGGCGGGGTAATCCCCTAAATACGAACTCTAGCTTAGGTTTGCTTATGGAGGTGTCTTCTTGTCATTTCGTTTTAATAACGCAATTTAACACAGTCATTTTTTTTCTTGACCTATTAGTTAGTACAAACAATCCAGTGAGACAAATGTCTCATTTAAAAAAACAAAAAAGACCGTTTTTCAAATAGAACGCGTATTAAATAAAAACTGTACCCAGACCTGGAAGGTGTCAAAGTGGTTGCCTAACCGATTGACGTTTTAAGGCGCAGAGGGTCGCAGCTCCGTTTGGCTACTGAAACATTTTTATTTAATACGCGTTCTATTTGAAAAACGGTCTTTTTTGTGATTTCTCGAAAACCGGAAGTGTCACGTGACTGAAATTCGGTTCCTGAGCTGACATGACCATTCCAAACATATAACTTTAATAACTTTTTTCTCTATCTCTTACGGTTTGGCTGCTGAAACAGCGTCCCGGACGGACGGACGGACGGTAAAGGATTGTTAACAATTTCTGATGATGCAAGACCTTGAAATGGCATCGCCCGATCGAATGTTTTTGCTGATGGACCGAACTCTGTGGACTAGTGGTTACCACGTCTGCTTAGTATTCGAGAGGTCGTGGGTTCGATTCCCTTGGCCGCCTTCTTTGATTCAGGTTTTTAGGTGGTTTTCCTGAGTCAACAGAGTACCTTCTCTGAAGCGAATGTCGGGGCAGTACTTCTCCACCTTTCCTGGCCTCTCTTGCATTCTCCACCCATTCTGAAATATTCCCGTTATTGGCTGAAGAGGGACGCAAGTAGGGTTTCCAAGTCCCGGGACCAAAAGTGTTTTCGGGACTTACGAGCTAAATTTCAAGTCCCGGGACTAGTCCCGAAGATCCCGAAAATGGTCCCGAAAGGGAAATAGTGTTCCGAATGCAATTTCCCAAGAAAAACTATTGTTTTAAGTTAAATAAAGTATTTCTGTGCTGATAATTTGCGTTGGGGCTCGTCTACAAATTCATTGCTTTCTTCTGGTACTAAAAATGTCTGTCGCTCTTTATCTTTTGCTTTTGTTTGAACTGCAAAGTGCTTGTGTGATCCTTTCGTCAAGCTCCATCTGATTATGATAATTTTGTAGGAACCAACTTTACATTTCGTCAATTGTTTCATCTTCAATATATAAAATTGTTGCCATATTGACTTCAAATCGTTATTTTTTTGTAATGTAGAATGAATGTAGGTTGCGAATCGGAATTCATTCTAAAGGTAACGCGTTAGCAGACAAATAACGAACACACTTAACACCCATAAATTTAAAATATTCAGCTTCTTCGCACATATCTAAATGCAACAAAAAAACAGACAAATACATAAATATATGCAAATGTGGCTTACGCAAAACGCAAATAATGCAGAATGTGCAAGAGGCATGAGTAATACGCCGGACGCCGGTGAATACCCGTCCTAATTCTCTGATATCGAGTATACGCACGCATGTTGACATGGTCCCGGGACTTCGCCTGTTCTGGCTGTGGTCCCGGGACTCGGTTTTTGTGGTAAAATCCCGGGACTGTCCCGGGACCGGATCCCGGGACTGGAAACCCTAGACGCAAGGGGCCCCCAGCTGGGGGAATTTAAATAACCCTGAACCTTTACCTTTTTCTTTTTTATATTTCGCTGCATGGTGCAACACACTGGATGGAGAGCCTAATGTTTTTACATAATAATTTACAAAAAATGAATTTTCAATATTAGATAGTAGTTATATTTTATACTCCACAATGATTATTTACATTTTATTGTTCATTTCTTATAATAAATATTGAAAGAATTAAATATTGAAAGGAAATTCACTTTTGCCGATATATCGGCAAAAAGGAAGGCCGATATGACCGATACCGATATATCCCTAATTCGGCCGATATGGCCGATATGCCGATACCGAGTATCGGTATCGGTGCATCCCTAATAATAAGAAGAAAAACTTATTTATTTATAAGTTATAACTGTCTTAGAAGCACATCTTTAGAAACCTTACTTGATGACATTGTAACGGAGTTGTGTCAAACTGCCTGAAAACGTCAGGAATTACCCTTCGCAATTAAGATCGTAAAAATACCACTAGTAACACTAATAAAAGTAAAATTTCGGGGTGCAAAGATTCGGGTCAAACCAGTGGATCTTCTAAATCAATTGTGTGCGGGCTGTTAATAAATTTCGGAGTTGTGCAGCAATTGTGCGCGTGCCTTTTAGAAATCGATTTAACGTTGAGTTTGATTTGTGTCGTCATGCAAAGAATTTAACGAACTTTCCAAACGTAGAGCTGCAATCTCTAAACAGCAGGCATTCCGATCAGCACTGAAAGAGGATTGTGATCAATAATAGACACTTCAGATGGGGTTACGAAAATATCCTTCTGCGTCATGCAAAAGGTCCAATTTCATAGGGAAATAAATGGACTAGCGTTCGACTCAACAAAGTGAGAGACAACCCTGCTAGACAGTAGGACTATAAAAGCCCAGAAAGTGAAATGGAATTCCGTTTAGGCGAATGTTATTTCAGCCACTTGCACGACAATAGAGAGGCGAAGCCCTGGCTGGACAATCCTATTGTATACAAAGAATAGGAATGGAGCCCTTCCTCTTACACAAGCGACCTATATAAACATAGACACTTTGGGATTCCAGAGATTGCATCTCCATCCGTCTTGCGTCACTCTGACCAAGACAAGAACGCGGGTCAGATACCTTAACCTCTAATTAACAAATCAGCTTACGACGTGCGTTTAGACTTAATGCACTATTTGTATTTGTAATTTATATTTTTAATTTATGTTCTAATGAAAATAAAAGGCAGGTTAGTGTTGTCCACATTCGGTTATATCTTGTTGAACTAACCAAATACCTAAAAAATAAAGAGATGAAACTTAC
Organism: Agriotes lineatus; assembly: GCA_940337035.1. Taxonomy (NCBI): domain Eukaryota; kingdom Metazoa; phylum Arthropoda; class Insecta; order Coleoptera; family Elateridae; genus Agriotes; species Agriotes lineatus. Next base: position 45,276 of record CALNHX010004095.1, on the reverse strand, counting down.
GAAGATGAGTCGCAGTTATTATTTCTAATGTTTTCTGGGACTATGTGTAGATGATAGAATGGAAAAGGAACCAGTCAGGAAAGCTACGAGTATTGCACAATTCTAAATAAACGTCTAACAATTGTTTAGAAACAGTATTAAGATCCTACCTTCCCTAATGAATGCGTTCACGACGTAAAGCAAGATTAGCGCGAAGAATTTTTTTTTTATAAGAGTAGGTTGAAGCGTGATGTTTCACTTTAAGCAAGAAATGTATGAATTTGTGGTCACGACAACGGGAACGAAAAACTAAGTGCAAAGGGGCGTGTTGAAATTGAAAATATAGAGGCTTTATGAAATATGTCCTCCTCGTAGAAGCTATTAAGATTATTTCGGAGGCTTTCAGAACCTTTGTCATTATGTAACGAACGAATTCCAGGATTAGACTGTGTCATTATTGAGTCTAAAAGACGAAAGTATTGTTTGTAATAGCGAAAAAACCTTTCAAGATTTCTTCAGATCTTCGCTTTTCAGGGTCTCTAGATGACGAAAAACATTTTTTTTCTATTCCGTCTGTCCGTCTGTCTCTCTGTCTGTTTGTCTGCATGTCAGTCTATCTGTCTGTCTGTCCGTCTGTTGGCGGTATAGCTCAAAAAGTAGTTGTTGGAGGAAGACGATATTTTGCATATGGCACGAAACCTCAAATATTATGGTCAAATATATACAGGGTGGGCAGAAAAAAAAATGCTGCTAGTTTTTACTTTAATTCTAGAACTATTAGTTAAATAAAATTAATATTTTGCACATAGCTCTGGTTCTTAACCTTGAAGAAAAAGAACACCTAAAAAATTCAATTCTCTTTTCCTTTGACATTTTCAAGTTTTTAGTTTCAGAACTGCTACTTGTGAGGAAAGTTCCGTGTAAAGCCCTGTACAGATTTTTTTGGTCTGGCTTTTCTTCTTTGTTTAGTGATTTCCATCTTTCCTGGATAGTTACCAGTTACCATTGCTATTTTCAGCTTGTCTTGCCACGTTTACATGCTTTAAGTTCCATTATGATAATATTAAAAACATAATGGTGTATATATGCCAGTGTTAGGATCTTTAGCATTATTAAATCGATTTTTAATAAAATGTTATACATTCGTTATAATATCTAGTCTGATATATGCTTTCGTCATTTAGTTTTATTTCACCTTACCTTTATATAATAATAATAATAATAAGGTTTATTCCCAGAAAAAAAAATACATAAAAATAAATACTACATTAAAAAACACATTATTAAGGGAATGCGATGGTAATCAGATGATTCCTAGAAAAATCTAGGAATCCCTGCTCTACCCCACCACCGCTAGATTCTTGAAATTGAACTTTTGAAATAAAGATGCCAAAATAAAAACAATTTGTTATTAAATGAAAAGAAATTAAATTAAATCAAATTAAATGAAACTAATAGAAATTAAACGAATCATTTGACCACTCCACATATATACTTTGTAATCTGACAAATAATTATAACAATACTAACAAAAATACAAGAAGAGAAATGTATATAACATAATCAGGACTTCAACCAATTTAAAACTTCCTTATAAAAGACATTTGTGTTTTTCCTAATTTAAGTATTTGCATTATATATGTTACCAACAATTACAAATTATAACATTTTACATACTGTAAGTACATGGAGATCAAAAATAAATTTGATCGCGGGAGCCATTGAAAACAACAAAACTTGCCGCTCACGATACATTTATATACCGGGTGTCCGTTCTCAAAGTCGAACATAGGCGATTAACATGGTTTTGAATGTTTTTGCCGATTCCTGCTCGCCAATTCAACTCACAGGGAAGGTAATGGTATCAATGGAAAGATAAAATTATTACGCATCAAATGATACCAATAATGATATTCAAGATAAGATTTTTGTTTTAAAATACTAATTTAAAACTTGGGAATAAATAAGTATGCCATCCTTACTTTTCAAGTTCGATAGCATTTGTCAAAAAAATTTGTAATTAGTTGGCGTAAATCAGGTATTTTCTGTCAACGTCCTGTTAGAATTATCTACAGAAACATGAATTATTTCAATGAAGAACGAGTGAATGCACTAATGTTAATTGCCTATGTTCGACTTTGAGAATGGACACCCGGTATAAAACTTGCAACTGTTGACCCCTTTATGAGCATTTAAAATGTTCCGTTTATTTTTGGAAACACACGGTATGTTATCTTTACTCTAGTGCTAATTGGTTCAATGACTAGACGTCATTCAACAGCACGTCAGTAAATAATAACCACATACATTCACGGCTGCAATAACTAAACAATATTTACTTATCATGCGGACGATATATGTTAGACGAAGCTCGAATTGCAGATGTTTTAATATGTTGATTAACTGACGTCTAGACGATACATGTATTATGTATCACTGATAAGTCATTTTCCTAGACTTGATTGTTACAACTCTAAACATTAATTATACATATTTAAACTTAACCCTTTGCGTGCCATACTCACCTTGAATTGACTTAGATCCATTTCTTATCAACCAATTTTAAGGTTGCCTCGCTTGTTTTTATTGAAAATGCCTGATTAACGACATAAAATAAAAATACGTAATTGCGTACCAGATAACATAACGTTATTGTAAATAAACTGCTTTCTTATTACTTCAATAATAACCATTTAAAATTTTAAAATAAAAATAAAGATGTGGAACTGCTTCGGCATGCTAGTAAAATAAGCTGATTAAGAAAATATCACCCATAATGTTTATTTTAACCGCAATAATGCCAGATATTACTTTAACTGCCGATTAAGTGTAGTAGGATGTCTGTTGTATTTTTTAAATCTGTAGTATCATCTACTACGGAAATGACTAACAGAAAACTGATACTGCTTTAACAACTTCCGAGATGTTCTTAGCAATTTGATAAGTAATTTTTTAATTTATGTAATGTTAACAAGATTTATGTATAACTAAAATCAGAATAGACAGAATAAGAAATAGCTTGACTTAAAACTCGTTCGGCCATTCTCAATGTTCATTCTAGACATGCAAATAGTTCTGACATTAGGGCAGTATAATCCAATGGAGACTCTTCCACGAATGCTATTTTAAGCACTCAAATTAAATACAAAGCGTTTAATAACAGCACGCAAACAAATTAAGCATATTGAATTTTTAATCAAAAGTAGTTGGAGGATTTTTAATAGAACATAACTCGTCTTGTTACACCATGCTTGAATTGTTTACAATTTAGCACATACCCAATAGGTTAAAAACCGAGTTGTCTATGAATTGATTAAGTGCAATTAAGAAACTAATCGTGCTATTCTTCCCAGCTCTATTAACATGGACTGCTTGAAAATATTAGTTTTATATCGCCACAGTAGGCGGCAAGTAACCTGCACGTTTTTAAATTTCCAAAAATCAAATGTGAGGGCGCTGCCACCATTGCCGCCAGGCAGAAAGTCGATGATAAATAATCAATTTCTAATCCTTCACTTTCACGAATTGTCACTTTCTTACCAGACGTATCCACACCGGTTCTGTGGGCTACTAGCACGCTTTATAAATAACAAGGAAAATAAAATCCGTGTCCGAAAATAGCCTTGGAGGAACAATATTAGACGAGGCCGAAGACAGATCGCATTCAGGCAACTGCTCTGAAGTTCAGTAAAACTTCATTGAGCGATAAAACTAATTCTGTTTTAATCACACACGTGAATTTGGCAGCAAGTACGGCCGTATATTATCGAACTGCAATTAGTAAAAAACTAAGTGGAAAGTTAAGTAGTGTGGACTTTGGCACATTGGACTTAGTACCGGTATCTGAATTTTATGGTTTAATATGTATAAGTCGCTCATATAACTGTACCGAAGCGATCTGATAAGCGAGTTTCTTTGTGAACTATCGCTTGATTAACACGCTGAGTTTGTGCTCCGAGTTTTTATCAAGTGAGTTTGTAAACATAGCGAACTAGGTATGTATTTTTTTTTATTTAAAAGTTGGCGGGATTTTCGGTAAAATTGCGGTGGTTAGGTTCAGGTACACCTTTATAATGATGCTAATTAGACACCTTGACAGTTTTATGTTTGTTATGTGTGACTGTTATTGTTATTTTGAAATAGCAATTGCCTTTTAAAAAGCATGCAAGCTTTCTAGATCTATTACTTAATATAAAATATTGCAAAAAACTTCACTGAATCAACGTCGAGTTAAAATTTAGCCTAATATTTATATTGAAATTTAGCATTCGAAATATTGAAATTGTACATACTAAAAATGTTAAAATAAATCTTAAATGAAGTACTGCGATTTGCAATGTTCGTAAGCTTATGAAATATTTTAATCTGCATCTTATTATTTGCTAATTAATAAATGCTAATTTCCTTTTGACTTGTCTACCCTTTATTAATAACAATTTTGAGATATCGAACTTTGGTTTTTCAAAAACATATATAGTTGGTTACACGTTTTCAAAAATATGCTTTTAAGGTGGAACCTTTGGCATTCATACAAAAAAAGTTGTACTTTCCCTCCTTTACGTAGATATGACGTACTTTTTTATTTTAATTTTAGTTGTCATGTTTAAATTCTAAAATGAAATTTATAACATACGTGAGAAATGTTAAAATTCTTAATTGAACAGATTGTATACTTTAAAGCTTTAAAATTTGCGGTTACAGAGCTGCAACAATGCAATAACGCAACAATGTTAATAGTTTCTTTTACAAGCGAAACAATAGTCGTTATAAAAATTTATTATTTTACAATCAATGTTTCTTTTTTAAATTATTGTTGGTTGAAATTTAGAAATCACACATTGTTTTTGTTGGGGTGTTCTTTAATAAACAAAAATGTTTACTGTCGGTTCGTGAGCTATTTTTAGATCATATCTGCAAACATTTCAATTGTTAATTTTACAAATAAGGAACTACGTCTTTAATAATTATTTATTTCCAATTGAGTGTTTTTTCCAGGGCTGTGGAGTCGGTAACAAAAAATCCGACTCCGACTCCGACTCCGACTCCTGATATTTTAGTAGTTTGAATCCGACTCCGACTCCCGACTCCGACTCCGGCAGTACTAGAATATTGATAAACTTTACCGGCTAATGACGAATTTTACAAGTTGTGCAAAATGTGGTTGATTTTAATAAATTTCATATTTACAAATATTACATTCACGGTTTCCAGCAACGTACTGATTTCACGTACAAATACACAGAGAGGTTTACAAACGTAAATGAGGAAAAGAATAAAATTTACTTTAAGAAGAATACATTTCATGGCAAAATTTCATAAACATGCAAATTCCATTGTTATAACAAGTAAGTTTCTTACCTGCCTACTAAACTAACAGTACTAACTACATTCCGTAGTAGATTATTGTCTTAAAGGGTCATTTACTACCTGCCTACATAATACAAGTTTACTGAGTCATAGGAAATTCTAATAGTTGAGCAGATTTAAATTATTTGATTAAAATAATGAATTTAATGAAGTAATTTAATTATCAAAAGTATATAAATATATATAAATAATATTTTGTATATTTTGATAAATCAATGAAACAAATACACAAAAGAAGTGCCCCTCAAATATTGCCAATTAAACAAAACCACCGTGAACACCATGCTGAAACTGTTTTAACTTTTAAAATACATCTTGAAGCAGTTAAAACATAAAAATAAGGTGCACTATAAAAGTTAGAAATTAGACAAAAGTTAGAAATTAGACGTAATACTAATAATAGTAATAATACGTGCTATGCTTGTTTTATTGTTAATCACATAAAACAGTTGTTTGGCAAGATATAGAAAAACCGTCTACTACGTTGTACAAGGACAAAGTCGGTATTTTTTAAATAGTTTGGTAGGAATTTAAATTTACAAGCGGTGATCACACTGATTCTAGAACACACTCTGCACACTCGTGAATCAATGAATTAACATATTATAGTGCACGTGCATTTTCATAAACTACCATAAATAAAGAAAAATCGATTTTTATTAACCCTGAGTGTCTTCAACTAGTCAGTACTACAGTCGTTCAAATAGTTTGTTAGCTTTTGGTGTTTTTAATTAAAAAAAAATTTGTAAAGAGGGAGTCGGAGTCGGGTAATTTATACGGACTCCGACTCCGACTCCGACTCCACCCAAAAAGTTCCGACTCCTCGACTCCGACTCCCGACTCCGACTCCGACTCTACAGCCCTGGTTTTTTCAAAACTAAAATTGTGATACATATATTCAAATTATTTTCTATATGAGGCTCTGTATATACAGTATGTATATAGTTAAAAGCGTATTATTGCGAAAGCATGAAAAACACGGGCTTTGGTGTGAAATTTCAAGGTGCCACAAAATGGCATGATCGACCAAATAATTGCTTCATCTTTATCATAAAATATTAATTACCAGCCATAAATACGGTGAGAGTGTTTCATGCCGAACATATCAAACCCGTACACAATGGAAATAGATTAGGTAACATAGCTAACCACTATTGTCGCTTAGCAACCCAATTATTAGTGTTTTCCCTATGTTCGATTTGAAAAAAAACTATCACTGTATACTAGGGGAGGTTCATTAATTGACACATACTTGTGCACTACACTCGCAAAGTTGATTAGTTTGAATAGGCAGAACGACCCTCAGTGAAAAGTATATACTGACAAGATTATAGCGACCATATTCTGGGATTGCCAATGAATCTTGATGATAGATTACAAAGAATAAGAAAAAGTTGTGAATATTACTTCAGATTACTATGCTAATGTGCTAGAAAATTTACTACACGCATTAAAGAAAAGAGGCCTGGAAAACTGGCTAGAGGTGTATTGATTCTTCAAGATAACGCACCTGTTCATAGAGCTCACACCGCGATGGACGAAGAAAATTATTTTATGTCGGGCATAGACAAATTAATTGGCAGTAATACATTTATAGCGTTAAAGGGAGATTATAGAGAAAAGTAAAAAAAAAATTACTTATACCAGGCCTACTATATACTAAACGCGCGAATTTACGGACCTCCCCTCGTACGCAATCTAACATGATTACGGCAAAATTCTTTCTGAATTTTTCTAACGCTAAGTGCAGCATTTTAAGGGGTATCTGGCGGCAACCATAATTAATACGTCACTGTATAAAGTTGAAATTGTCTTTAAAGAAAACAGTAACTTAGTTACAAAATAATTCCTCTTCTCATTTTTGGAAATATGTCTGCCATATCTGAAATATGTACAGGAAATTCTTGTCAGGCGCAGTGGTTCTCAACCGGGACGCACTGTAATCATCAAAATAAAATCCAAGTTATGTTGTGTGTGCACACTGCTCCAGAACAGATCCCTCATAGAAGCCCTTGAATCATATGGGCACAGTTGGCTTCAAAATAATATTTTGTTTTCTAAAAGGTTTATTAAAAATAAAATACCTGGGAATACAATATGTGTAAGACTTTGAGGGGGGCACAGTGAAGTGGTAGATCCCGAAAGGGGCACGAGAAGAAACAGGTTGAGAACCACTGGTCTAAAGTTATGCAGAGAACACAATTCCAAAAATTGCTATCTAAAGTTATTTCAGGATTCCCCAACAAAAATGTGCAATTTTTAATTACAGGGCAACATTGAAGTGTCTTTATTTTAAATCATAATTGGTGATTATATCTACGAACTCGTTCTATAACCTTGAATGACAAATCAGATCCCAAGTATTATTTCCTTGTCATAAAACTTGAAACTCTGTAATTTATCTAATGGTTGAATAGCTTTCACGAGAGACTCGACGTTTTCAAAATCTTGAATGACAAATCAGATTTTTCATGATTATTATTTCCTTGTCATAAACATCAAAGCTCTGTAATTGATGTTTTCAAAATCTTGAAGGCCCATTCAATGAAGGATTTTGCCATTGACATCAATAACCTGATCAGTTTTGTTTAGAACAAATGTTTCGATAAGCGAGGTGATATTCTACAATTTTTATTTTTTTACAATTATTTGTTTTTGCCAATTCACTATTTATTTGCTTAAAATTATCTTCCAAATGTACTAGACGCAGATTAGATTAAAATTCTCTACCCCCTAGGAGATTGTTGAGGGGACAAGGTAATCTAGATAAAATTAGGATTTTCAAGTACCGCAAATGATTATCTATTGCTGCAACTTTTTGACTTTGTCGCAGACCCATTGTTTGATCCGGAGGTGGTGCTTTACGTCACTAAAGGAAACGCCGCACTCTTGATAAAAAACAATGACACCCGATTCAATCGATACTAATTATAGTCAACTTACTCCAAAGAAACCTTTGAGCGCCATTGAGTTTATCTACACAATATGCTTAAAACATCTGGTTTTAGTTTTTGTTTTTGTTCCAGACTACCTGTGATATAGAGGACGTCGTTTCAAGTATTACCGAGCCTATTTATTTCATTCTAACATAAGTCGAAATGTCCAGAATAGCAATCACGAGCACAATCTCGCCCTTAGTACAAAATCTTCAGAAATGTGGAATGCTATCTACGCTTCCAAACTGCCTATCTGTAAACAGATCGTATCGCATTAATGTATCAAACAGAAGGAGTCAGCAAATTAGATTTGCATCCACTGGCATCGTGACGTCACCATTTCCACCGGTTGAAACGCCCAAGGAAAGTTTGGTGGAACACGTCTGGAAGAATAGTGACAAATGGGAGGATGTTCCTGTTGCCGTAAGTTTTTGAACTATCCATATGGTTTATGTTTATGTCCCTAAAATATATGGGCGTGGCTTAATATTCCTGAGACCAAAGTAAGGTGATTTAACTCGACTGAACTATATCCACATGCGTTTCGTTAAACCAATATAGTTTCAACGTTCTTAAAAAAATAATTCGCTTATAACCATACAGCATTTTACATTCATTCCGGGTAAGAGCCATCTCTTGAAAAGATATTGGTGGACCACGGATGAAACACGGGTGTCACAACACAGATCAAACTTTAATGGCAAAGCCGATTATAATCTGCTACAGCTAGATAAAAAAAATAGAATCTGAGTGACTGCTCCATAATTTTTTTAATCTTTAATATTTAGTTCTTGTTGTTCGAGAAGAAAATGACTAAAACTACTGTTTAATTGCGATTTGCGATAGCAAATCTTGCTCACTTTGTCAATTAGGCATAAGGCAGACATGCATCAGAGAGTTTAGTTCAATGTTTTATGTGTAAGAAGGACATTTGCATGCAGGAAAATGGTAATTACATGGAGCATTTAATGTAACTACATGTCACTAATAATAGTTCGTATCGTATTATCTTTTGTTCATCTGTTTCCTAGCATAAAGACTACATCATTAAATTTCAAATCAGAATGCAGTACTTGGAACTAACTAGTAAAATCATAACTATGGCCGTGATTGGTTGAAACAAAGCAATCATTACAACCATTTGAAATCAAGTATTTTTTCAAAATTTCCAAATTGAGATCCGATATGAATCTAAAATGTAAAAGGAAAACCGGTAGGTTAGGGTAAATTTTAGAACGTAACCTACTGCATTATTTGAAATTTAACAGCCATCAAAGAGACAAAAACATAAAAAATTGGGTAAAAAATAGGATGTGAATATGGACACTTATTTTGTTTCTTCGCGTATTGTAACTGTATTAGTGATTTTTTAATTATGTTTTATCTTAGTCCCTTGGGCATAAGTTTGCTAAAGGGAAAATTTCGAAACCCTCTGAGCGACCCTGTATATATATTTTTAATGGTTGTCTCAATGGTGGGGTCAATGAGAACACAATTTATTATCTTTGTTAAATTTATTCCAAATTGCATTACAAAACATGAATTGTATTGTCACATTTCAGAAAATATTGTTCGAAACCTAAGAAAACCTACAGATAGATAATATAACATATAACCAAAGAGTATATAATTATATACTCTTTGATAGAGCTATATATATGAAAAATAAAACACATTTTTAATTGAAACTAAAGTTCAATTCTTGAAGGGGCGCTTCCCCATTAACCTCTGCTGGGCTTAACACTTAAACACCTTGATGCTTCATAAATTCATATTCAGGTGGGACATCCGGAAACGTATATTGGATTACTAACTTTACACTCGCCCAAAGCTTCTTTGAGTAGTCCAATTTATTTTCATTGTTCCTGATTCTTTTCTTCCTCGCTTGTGTCACCCTCGTCGTGATTAGAGTTATCACTTTCGCTTTGATCGACGTCAGGCTGATGGTTATCCACACCTTCCTCATCCGATTCAAAGTCATGAAGACCGACACTTCGACCTGATAGAGCTTTTAATCACTTTTTCCTGCCCCAATTTGGTGCTAGATCTTCACTTTATAACGCTTTTTTTTTTAAGAATTGCGTGACACTATCATTAACCGGAACTCGATTTCTCTAATCTTCTCGAGCGGACTGAGGTATAGACGGTAAGTTTTTCAAAAACCCTCTCTCTATTCAAGGACAACAGTCCTGCTTTGTTAAAACCTGACAATATATTCCCTTTAAGCTGACCTTTCTCTTCATTCTATCTAAGGTCTGCTTCAGGAGTCTCGTTTTTTCAAATGGTCTATTGCTGTTCTTCGCCTTTATACGATGTGTTGAGTTGGCCGGTAAGAAGACAAATTAAATTTATTTTCAACGTATATTTTGACTACAGCCGGTGACAAATGTCATCTGAGGTTATTCCCAATGAAGAATTTTCTTCCTGGAAATCTTTTGCAATACAACACCATAATCGTCTGTATGGAGTCGAGGAAGCAATAAACGTCGATGCACCCTGACTTACTTCTATTGTATTTTTTTTTCCTTAAGGACCCTTTGAAACCAAAGATCATACACGTATATTGGCTTGTAAATTGCATAGAGCGACAGAAGTGCCCCTGATGCAGTCGCAACAAACATGAGTGATGCCCCGGTTTTGCTCTCAATTTTACCCTTTCGGGATCTTCTGGCAAACAAGACTCATCATAGTTTCTTCATTCATTACTTCAGGACTCACACTGACCATACTTCTTTTAATGGTCTGGCACATTCTTTGTGAGAACTCTTCTTTGCATATTTTAAGAAAGCTGATTTACCATCATAATCGGAAAGATTATCCTTTCATTGGTAGAAGGTGTGCATCTTCATTTAACCTCTGCTGGACTTAACACTTTAACAATTTGACTTCATATATTGAAGTGTATGGAAAACACCCTGGTTGGATTTTCCCAGGAAAGCTCCAAGAAACTTTTTCTCTTGTCGCCGTGGTCATACTGAAACTTTACACTCATCTAATTCCCTTCGTTGGGTGGTACAATTTCTTTTCTTTGTTCCCGATTCCTTTCTTCTTCGCTTGTGGCACACTCCTCATGATTAGATTCACCTCCTTATCTTTTATCGACATTAGGCTGACGGTTATCCACATCTTCCTCATCTTAGTCCAAATCATGAAGACCTATACTTCGTCCTGGTGGAACGTTTAATCGCTTTTCCTGCCTCGGTTTTGTGCTAGATCTTCATTTCCATAACGTATTTTCTTTAAGAATTGGATGAGACTATCATTAATCGGAACTTGATTCCCCTGTTCTTCTAGAGCGGCTGAGGTAAAGACGGAAGTCTTTCGAAAACCCTCTCTCTATCCAAGGAAAACAATCCTGTTGTGTTAAAATCTGATCCTTTTCAAGTTGATCTTTCTCCTTCGTTCTATCTAGTGCTGCTTCGGGATTCCAGGAAAATACTTCTTGTCAATAGGCATGTTGCTGTTCTTTGCTTTGATCTTATTTTGTTTCCAAAACAGCTCCCCTAATTGACCTGAAGACGGCTACGTCCAAAGGCTGCTTACGAAGACAAATGAAATATTATCTTCAACACATATCTTTGACTACAGCCGGTAACAAATATTAGCTGAGGCTATCCCCTATGAAGACTTTTCTTCCTGGAATTCGTCTAAGATACATCACGATAATTTTCTGTGTCCAATCGAGGGAGCAATGACCGCCGAACCTTGTTTTATTGTTTTTGCCGCTTCAGGATCACCTTGAATTCAAAGATCATACAGGTATTATCCTTTCGAAATACCTTCTTTCTTAGTACCTATTCGTCCACTCTTGGACAAGGCCTTTCCCAATGTTCTCCGTTCACGTCTATCCCGAGCCTTCTGATACCGATAATGTGCTATTTGATCTTTTTTAGTTCTTCCACTTCAGTTCGGTGTTCTTTAGTTCTCATTGTTTTTATGATGTAGATGGCCATGAATAAGGATTTCTTTGCTATTTTGCTTTTGTTATACAGTGTGAACTTCGAGCTGTTAGCTCTACTCACCAGGGATCGGTCGTTCCGCTTTTGCTTTAAAATTCGACATGGGTGAATTCGTTTGGGAAGTTTTGGCAATTTAAACATGGGACATGATTTTCTCTAGTAGTTAGGTGGGGATTACAGAAGAAAATCAAGCGCTTACGTTGACAGGGTTCGCTAGCTCCTTGAAGTAGATTTCTCCTCTATCAAGGTCGTAGAGGGGTACCTCTCCGTAACCCGTATATACTTGGGATATATAGGTACATCTCTTTTTGAAGATTAATTTCCTATGCCCTGGATCGTCTGATAAACAAGACTAATCATACTTTATGATGGGGCTTTAAGTGTAACAGTGACTACATTCATTCCTTAGTTCAGGACTCACACTGGTTTTACTTCTTTTAATGTCCTGGTACATTATTTGTGAGCACTTTGTGCCTTTCAAGAAAGCTGATTGCCTTAAATTTTAGTATACTTCTTCCCTCTCGTTCTAAATGAAATTTCAAAAAGCACTTAGTGGATAGCCTCAATCAGCACATTTTGTAATGGACTAAACAAGATCTTTTTTATATCCGAAGATTCTTCGTATCTGCAAAGTTGATTTTGAGCGGTACCGTTGAAGGGCTGATTTTTGCTAGTCCCCATTTCTCCACTGATGCTCTTATTGGCATTCTGCTTTTACAGTCAGAACTTCCTTTTTCACTCGTTCAGGATCAGGATCCACAAGAGCGTGTTTTTACTTCCTTTTACTACTATAAAGGAAGTATTGGATTCACCCCAAAAATTCGAAATTGAGTTTTCAACAGATCTTCACGTTTTAGAGTCCCCTGATCCCAAAAAACATATTTTTTTTCATTGGTCTGTGTGTCTGTCTGTCTGTCTGTCTGTGTGTCTGTCTGTGTGTCTGTGAACAGAATATCTCAAAAACGAAAAGAGGTATGGCGTTGAAACTTCATATATAAGTTTTGTGTACTATGTAGATGAGACAGCAAGCTTTTGAAGAAAATCGCATAACCGGAAGTAGGTGTTTACTCTTGTGATTTTTCAGTTTTTTTCGATTTTTTCAAAAACGGCTCTAACGATTTTTTTTAAACTTTACATTTTTCTTACATTTTTAATGTGTATTGATGTGAGATAGGTGATTTTCCAGTTGAATACTTCTAAAGTGGGTTTCTTTTGTTTTTTTTTCTATTTTTTTTATTAACTCCTATTTTAAATAAAACACCCGGTATATTATTAAATTTTTGAATTCACCTTAAAATTCTAGAGAAAATTTGTCTCTTGAACTAACACTCGATTTTGTACCGTTTTTGTAGAATTTGTAATTTTTTAAAATTTTTAACAAATGGTTAAAAATTAAAAATGAAATTTTTGACTAATTATAAGATCACTGTAAAAGGAAGTTGTGTGAGTGTATCACACCAGATTTTTTAATTAGGGTGGCTTTTATACGTTCTACTTATTGTTATATGCTGGTCTAGCATTGAGCTAAACAAAAGCAGTGACTTCTGTCAGTTCAATATTCATTTTATTCAAACAAATAAGACTCATAGAAATGCCTATCTAACTTTATAGGTACGGATGGGGCCATAATTATATATAACAGCAATGAGATAACATGAACAACAAAATAGAATGCTTGAGTAAGAAAGAGATAACCATACGATAAAATTATTTTAGTAGGCATGTTTAGTTGACTTATGTCGTAATTAAAATAAGCGTCATGCCTACTCGAATATTTACTGCTATGTTTATCACTTTCTTACTCAAGCAAAGTGTTATCTTCTTGTTCATGTTATCTCATTGCTGTTATATGTATATAATTGTGGCCCCATCAGTATATCAATGATACCCCCTTAGAGATCTTAAAACTTAATTCACCCCACTGTCGGTATGAAAAACGTCACCTTTCACATAATAAATTGTATTTTTTTTAATACAGCTCTTTTATGTTTTGAGATCTTAAAGTACTTACCAAAAACAACTAAATTTCGCACTATATTCACTGACGTGATCAGTTCAACCACCAAACACTTTTGTGGTTATGAAAAATTGCTTTATAATAAAACTGCACAATTTTGTTTTAACTACACTGTATCTCGTGGAACTCTATAGAATGAAATGCCCTTAATTTCTACAAAAACCTATTTTAATTAAATGTTTTCCCTATTTATCGCGGCGCCGGCGTCCTCATTCACCCGTTTGCCCGAGTTGAGTATGTCATACCCAATATCATTCAAATCGATTTGGACTGTTGCTATAAGCAAAATATTTTTGTTTGGTTTGATTAAATACATGTTGGATGTAGGTCAGTTCATTTAAATTGTCTTATTTGGGGACCAGGAATTTGTGGCTCGCCACGTATTTTAGGGACAGCTTTTATATGTAAAAAATAACTGCTTCTTCAGATTTACTTAAATTTAGATAAGTAGATAGCCATTTTGGTTGTACAAACAGGACATGTTCTTCTCTTGGCTTTGTAACTTTTTGTAATTATCTAATTATCATCTTGAAGAAGTTATTGTTCCATTTTTCAATATTTGCTACATATACCGGATCTACTGAAAAAAGAACAGTTCTGAGTTTTCTAATTTTTTTCTTGTTTGTCGAACTGTATCAACCCAAAATTAACAAGCACGTGCTAATAGACGCTGGAGCTCTATTTTTAGGAACGATGTCGGATCACTTAAAATTCTTTTTGTCTTTAAAATTACTGGGAAGATAAATGGAACACTGCGATAACTTTGACTTCGGGTTCGTTGTTTACGTTATAACAACTCCAACGACGTAATAAATAACGTTTCCTACGCAACCAATGTCACTGGAAATAATAATGAATTGCTTTTTCATTTTGTGAAATCTACAGTTTACTGCAAAAAATCATTTTGCAATTTATAACCAATAATTAGTAAATAATTGTGCTTTTTAAAATGGGAATTTCAGGATTTCTGTCATATAACCATCGCTGATACCTATTTCTTCTATTGATCAAAATTAAAGTAATATAGCAAATATCATAATTTTAGTCATAATTTTAGAAAGTGGTTTTCTGAATGCCATAAAGCGAACAACTAACATGTCTAACATGTAAGAAGATTTATTTTATTTTTCTTTATATTAGCATTGTATTAAGGAACAATATCCAAGGTTAATTCTAATTTAGGAACGATTTTTATGCCGATGTTCGCACGTAACCATAATTAAATGAGAATGCGAAAAACTCGTTTCCGCAGCCAGATCGCATCAATAATATCATTGTTTACGCCTGCTTAAAATTTCAGACAGACAAAAAAATATGTGACTATTACTAAGTGTTATTTTATTTAAATTAACAATTTATTTCAATTTAAAAACTCGTTAAAATGCTCATTATAGAGATTAAATCGAGTTTACATTGACTGACACTAATCTTACTGCCTCTACTTGACCCCATAGTAATTACAATACGCCAAGATTTGCCATCAATTAACGCCAGATAACTTATCAAAATCTTTAACCTTTGCCAATATTATCAATGACAATGAATAAGCCTCCGATCCTAGATCGAGATAACATATTTGAGTTGCGGCTCATTTTCCCCATTAGTGGTTTGTATACAATGACGACCTTTAAACTGTTGTTTTCACATTCCCAATTTCGAAAAGCTGTATGAGACACACATGCTTCGATCAACGACTTACGCATCATCTTGTTTTAGACATGTGCCGTCTCAGGCAGGAGCTACACGTTTGGATTAATGAAGAATTTAATCAATCAGTGCGCCAAGGCGTTGCTTGGCCATTGTGGACTCAAACCTGGAGAAGTTGTTGCCCTTCTTTTGCCAAACATACCTGAATATATTATTATCAGCCATGGCGCTGCTGCTGCTGGACTGCCAGTTACCTTCGTAAATCCCCTTTATACAGCAGGTAATAAAAATAAACACAATAAAAATGTATTTTGAAATAAGTTCTTCAACTGCTTTAGATTTGCATACAATAGGCCTCTGTTAGGTTCACAAAATTTAGAGTATAAAGTATGATGGTTTTGCACGCATGGTGCTATTTGGAGTGGTTTTCAAAATTGGGTATGGAATTCTTTGTTGCAGTAGGGAAATAGTACAATTTTCTAAGACATAAAGGTGACGATTGAACTTGGGCAGCTCTGACCTGATATATCTGAAGTCAAACTCTTCATGGGAAAAAATAATTTTTAATTTTTGGAAAAAAAAATTAACGGAGATGTTATAGAACGTCGTCTTCTGCTCGCAACTTGATTATATTACATTTAAATGCCCTACTTGCGTTTGCCCTCGTTATGTGCCATTCTGTTTTTTACAGTTATTAGTACAAGTTTCGTGCTATATGGTGCGAATGATTTCAAAGTAACAGGCTTAGCTACATACGTTTGATATTTTTGTAACTATCTATTTACGTATAACGACATTAAACTTACATAAATGATACTTTCAGAGTTTTTAATGATATCAAGCCGGTTTTCAATTAACCTAAATAGCTATGAATTGCTGCAAGCTCATTATAAGTTTATCGGAACTATATGTTTACATTTATGTTGTCTTCTGTATTTAGACAACTGGTTGCAGCAATTGTAATTAGTTGGATATGATCAATCAAGTAAGAATTGACAAATTCAGAGTTTATTACGCTTTCAACTATTTTTCAATAAAACTTTTAATTGAATAAGCCCTAATAGGGTTGAAAGGGGCACATTTTCTAATTATTTTGACATATACAAGGTGTCCCAAAAATTCGTCTCAAAAAGTATTAACTTTTTAATGGAACACCCTGTATGTATTTGATGTTGTTTAAGCCCTTATAAGTTCTAAGTTCAATTCCAACTTTTCTTTTAAATTGCCTTTAGCGTTTCCAACTTATGAACGTTTTTAGTATTCTTTCGTCGATAGCAATCTTTTATTTAAAACGTCACATTTTCTCCACTTTTGAATATTTCTTTCCTGGAAATTGAAGGGGTCGTCACGTAGAATACAAAAATACTCAAGTTTCATAACAACGAATATTTTAATACAGGGTGTTCAAATTTCAATATCTCGATTCTTTATCTTGTTTTTTAAATAGAACCCCCTATATTTTATTATAAGAACAAATAGGGCCTTAATTTTCCTCATTTTGGCCCCAACAATAAGTTATACTTTATTCCAAAGGGTATTTGAGAAATTAAATTTTTAATTAAAAAATCACGATAAATGTGTACTATGTATTTGGCGCATGGTTTATAATAGTGCTGGTAAAAATCCGATTTGCGGTTAACCGGCTTTCGGTTTACCAGAGTTTTTTCATAAATCGGTTACCGGTAAACTTGAATATAATCTGTTCATAAACCGATTTTTAAATCGGTTTACAAACCAGTTTGAAAGCCTGTTTATAAACAGGTTAAAAATCGACTTATAAACCGCTCTAACAAACGTCAATTGTTCATATTCTTTTTTGGGATTCACGCCACAAAGAAGTTTCAGAGATTATCTTAAACGTCAATTGGTTATACTTATAAAAGGTGGAAGCGATGGAATCGCAGTTTTATTATTAAGAACAGACTTTTGAACGAATTAAGAAATCGATTTTTAAACCGGCCCATAAGTCGGTTTTAAACTTGTTTATAAACAGGTTTTCAAACCGCTTGGCGACCAGTTTGCGAATCGGTTCTTAACCAGGTTTACAAACTGAAACAGATTTAGAAACCGGTTCGCCAACCGGTTTAAAATCAAGTGTTTGATTAACCGGTTTACTGGTGTTCAATTTATGAATAAAACCGCGGTCAAATTGGTTTTTACCAGCACTATTATAAACCATGCGCCAAATAGTACACATTAATGGTGACTTTTTTATTAAAAGCTTAATTTCTCAAACACTCTTTTGAATAATATATGATATGTCGGAGTCAAAATAAAGGAAATTTAAGGCTCTAATCTATTCCTGTAATAAAATATAGGCTGTTCCCTTTAAAAAAACGAGAAAATAGAGACTAAAGATATTGAAATTGTAACCAGTCTTTTGAACACTCTGTATTAAGCTATGCCGTTTTTATGAAACTTTAGTATTTTTGTATCTCAGATGACGACTCCCTCAATTTTCAGCGATTAATATTCAAAAGTGGGCAAAATGTGACGTTTCAAATGAAAGCTTGATATTGACAAAGAAATACTAAAAACGTTCATAAGTTGGAAACGCTGGAAGCAATTTAAAAGAAAAGTTGTATACGTTAAATTAATTTTCAAATGTGCCTCCTTTAACCCTATTAGGATCGCCTTAATCAAACTTTATATTGGTAAAAAAGTAAAGGCGTAATCGGAGACCGGTGCACTAAATGGACACCCTGTATACAGGATCTTTCAATTCAAGTGCGTACAATTCCTCCATTCTAATGCAATTTTAGTTAAGTAAAGAGCTGTGAAAGATACTTTTAAAAAGTATCTAGTTACTTTACAGTTACTTTCCTGGAAAAAGTATCGAGATATTCAAAGGAAATTCGTACCTCTTTGGAAAAGTAACTTAGTTCTTAGATAGTCGATGAAAGTATCTAGATACTTTAAGAATAACAAGATATTTTGCAAGGAGTTCACTTGCTACTAATTAGTACCTACATTGTTTAATTTGTATTAAAGTTTTATTTCATTATTATTTAAAATTGCTAAATCTCTAAAAACTATAACTCGCCGCATATTTTACTACAAAGTTGGGAATGTCAATAAGTTTTTCCCTAAACAATATGGAAGGTATCTGAGCGGAAAAAACCAAGAAAGCTGTAACCAATCTCAGTGTTTTAATTTTGGACTTTATACTAAGTTTTTCGCCTTGAGCGACTTAAACGTTTGCCATCATGTTGGAAAATCGTGGCCGATTTTTAGTTTTTTGGCAATACGTTTTACCTTCAAAACTGTCGTAATTATAGAAAAATTTTACTGGTAAACACACAAATATTTTCTGTAGTTAACTTTTCCTTGTTGCGTCAAAAATAAAACACAGAATGTTACATTTTGCAATTATATGCAATTGCTTACACACATCAATGTTTAATCGTGGATATTTCAAAAACGATTGAACTTAGGTTGACGGTAATAGAGTGTGATATGTCATGTATGCTTAAAAAGTTAAAATTGCTAATAGAATTTAAAAATAAAATGATATACAGAACATATAATATTGTAAAAAATATTTGTAAAGATTTTGGGTCACTCTGTGTAATAAATATCCTTAAAATGTTATATAATGTCTTTCAACCATTCATTTTTAATTTACCAACAAAGAGGATAACTACATTTTTACTTCCTGTTACGATCAAGGAAGTATTGGATGCTCCCCAAAAATTCTAAATTGAGTTTTCCCACAGATCTTCACGTTTTAGAGTCCCCTGAACCCAAAAAACATGTTTTTATTCATTGGTATGTCTGTCTGTCTGTGTGTGTGTCTGTGTGCGTCTGTGAACAGAATATCTTAAAAACTAAATGAGGTATGGCGTTGAAACTTCATCTAGGTGCGACAGCAAACTTTTGAAGAAAATCGCACAACCAGAAGTATGCCTCTAACGATTTTTTTTCAAACTTTATATGTTTATTACATTTTTAATGTGTATTTATGTGAGATAGGTGATTTCCCAGTTGAATACCTCTAAAATGGGTTTATTTTCTTTTTTCACCTATTTATGTATTAACTCCTATTTTAAATAGAATACCCGGTATATTATTACATTTTTTAGTTCAGCCTAAAATTTTAGAGAAAATGTTGTCTTTTCAACTCATACTATTTCGTACGGTTTCTGCAGAATTTGTAATTATTGAAAATTTTTGACAAATGCTTAAAAATTAAAAATCAAATTTTTGGCTAATTATAAGATCACTGTAAAAGGAAGTTGTGTTCGTGTATCACACCAGATTTTTTTAAATAGCATTTTTTATATTTAATAATTTTTAGAACTATGACGGTTTTGAGGTTATTTCCAAAAGACTGCAAATCGCCCGCCATATTCCAATATGGAGGCGAGAGCTCACCTAGCCGGAGGGGGAAGATTAGTATTAGTATAGTAAACACATAAACCCTTAACAGTAAACACTAAAAATAGGCTGAAACACTGTTTAGCTTTCCTGGAATTATTTCCAATTTAGTTCATTTGTTTCAACCTGGTGTCTAGCAGTGTGGCCTAAATCTTTTTATCAAGAATACAATTTTTTGAAAAGTTTTGTAATAAAAAATGTATAATTTTTCAAAACGAGTTAGGAAACCCTGTACATTTCTAAAGTGTTGGAGATACTTTTAAAAGTTAATTGTTATTGTAAAATTATCTTTAGAAGTATGTTAGGTTTTAAACACTTTTGGAGTATCAAAAGTATCTAGGATACTACAAAAGAATATAAGATAATGCAATATTTTGCAAGGTACTTTTAAAAGTAATAAGCTACTAATTAAAAATAGCTGTTAGGAGTTACTTTTCAAAAGCACATAAGATATATTTACTTATTTTCTTATGAAAAAAATATCTTAGATACTTACTTAGATACTAAGTTTTGTTTTAAGATGCATCTCTGGCTTAAGTACTACTGGAATTTTGAAATCTTAATTTTGAACAAGCAGTGTGGGTGAACGATTTTTATAATATAATTAATATTATAATAGAAAGTTGCTGAATACTTGGATACAGAAATTGCACAGTCATATATCCAAATATTTACATAATGTACAGATTATTCATATTTCGTGTTTTACAGACTAACCAAAAATGTTTATTTTTCATTTTTAGCTTAATTTTGAAAATGTTTGAACCTTAAAGTCTTCAAATATTTTACATATTTGAAATAATTCAAGAAATGCCATATACATTTTTGGTGTTGATCACTAAACAGTTTCCATATAATTTTCGAGATATACCGTAGCACTTAATTTTTTAAATGTCTGTCACATTAGACTATGACGTTCATTATTTTTCATTTAAAAATTGTTTGCTTTCCAAATAACTCCAAAGTGCATCTTTTTTTAATCATAATTTGGTAATTATATCTATAAACTCATTTTATAAACTTGAATGACAGATCAGATCTTATAAGCATTATTTGACAGTCATGTACTTCAAAGCTCTTGATTTTATATAATGCTTAATCGCGTTCACAGGTGTCTCGGTGTTTTAAAAATATTGATGGCTCATTCAACTAATGATGTTCTATGCAGATCTTAAACAATAATTTTGCCATTGACGTCAATAAACAGATTAGTTTTGCTAAGGCCACATATTTCTGTACTACTGCTTATTGGTGTAGGACTACCTACATAGCTCACTACACCTGGTGCAATGCCTCAAAATAAATCTATCATAATGTCAATACGCCCTCTTGCAGGGTTAAGGATTGAAGAAGAAGAAGAAAAAGCGAGCTATATCAAATTCTTCTCGAATTTTCATTCTTTCGCAAGTATGATTCTTTCCCTTTTTCAAATCAATATTTATTTGCTAAATATTCTTATGAAGATATTCGAGGTGTAGATTTTATTAAAAAAATGTGAACCCATAAAGAGATTAAATCTTCAAATAGCTTCCATATTTGAAAAAATAAAAGAAACTGTCATACATTTTAAATGTAATGGGAATGCCGATACAGTTCCCATATACTTTGTTTTTCAATACATAATCTAGCACTTCATTTTTTTAAATGTAGTTCATATTAGACTGTGACGCTATAGAATTGTTTGTTTAATCAATAAAAATAATTAATTAAATCACTATTGATATAGTAAAATCACGGAAACAAACGGTGCACGTCATCAACAAGTCGTAATTCATAACTTTAAATGCCAACCCAGAAAACAAAAATCACCAGTGATTGAAGAATATAATTATTTTTATCATATTTATTGTAACTATAGGTAAATCACGGAATCAAACGGTGCGCGCCATCAAACAGTAACTTTAAATTAATAACTAAATATTTGATTACGTGCACTGTTTGTTTCCGTGATTTTACTTAACACTTTTTTGAAACCGTTTACAACTCGTTTTATAATGGCTGTCAGATAAAGCAGTGGCGGCTCGTGGAGAACTTTGCGGAACCAGCCAAATGTAAAATACATTTTCCACCCCCTCACAAACAAAAACAGATTCAGACCTCACAATATCTAAATGTTTCGCATATGGGCGGCAAAAGTTAATAAAAAAAAATCACTAAACTTCACAGACTGATCAATTATGATGAACTGGATTGTTTCATTTTTTGTTTAAATGAATAATTCGGGCGAAAAAGTTACATCTCCACTATTTGATAATTAAGTTTATCTTCACATGAAATGAGTAAATAATACAAATATAAGAATAGGAATTTATTGCTAGGTATACCTAACTTCTTTATTTCAAAGTTTTCTTCGAGGGAATACGACGAAAAGGGCTTATTTAAAATATTATTAATTTTATTCATCGTGGATTCCTGACGCTTGGAACGCGTAATACTCCAACAACTGCGTGATAAATCGAAGGTATAATTAGCCCAAGTAATAATTAATACAATAATTTAATGAGAACTACTAATTAATAATGTAGAGCTCTTGTGCGTACGAATGAAATTCTCGGACGCCGCGTTTCTTCATCTACA
This sequence comes from Agriotes lineatus, assembly GCA_940337035.1. Lineage (NCBI taxonomy): Eukaryota > Metazoa > Arthropoda > Insecta > Coleoptera > Elateridae > Agriotes > Agriotes lineatus. The sequence goes on along the minus strand of CALNHX010004095.1, from coordinate 22,417 downwards.
CTCGATAAAGTCACCCTACGTGCCAAAGTTGTAAACATCTAAATCAGTAACTCGAGACGCGCGCTAGCACAGCCGCAGTCAGATTGCTTGTGCCAATGTGAAGTTCAATGTTACACAGCCTGTCTCTGAGGCTACGTGCTTCACCGTTCTCCCCCCGCTGCAACCTATAAACTGTCGAACAGCTGGGCTACCTCGATCTGGCGCCAATGCGTCCGTAAAAGCATCGTACAATTTATATTACGGGCATTATGGGCAGATGGGCACCCCGTAGTTAGCGGAAGAAAAAATCGGGATTAGCTCCAGTGTTAAGTAACTTTCGTTATATTATTAATATGATAAATAGAAAAATAAGCCCAAATATGAAATCGCAGCCACCTATTACAAATTATTTTTTAAATTAGGGTCGTATGAATTAAACTTTTCTCAATTACTTGCTGAATGAGGGAAATAGCAATTATGATGCGTACGATATTACTTGAAGCCATTGCAGAAAACCATCATACTAAAAATTCTATAAAATTGCCCCTGGGATAACAGTTTAATAATTACCACTGATTCTATATTTAGCAATAACAAAATAATCTTATGTAAACTTCTAGACGAGTTAAAACGCCAATTTGAAAATGCCGGAGTAAAGGCAATAGTTACCATATCCTTATTTTTGGAAATGGCCTTGAAAATAGCACCACACTTGCCAGGGTATCGAACAACTATAGTAATAGGAGGGGATGATGACAAAGCAAAGAATGTTCATTCTCTACAGAGTTTGATCATGGGGGGACACGAAGCAGATCTCCCAAAAGTCAAGCCTGAAGACCTTGCCCTATTGCCTTACTCCAGCGGCACCACTGGCTTGCCGAAAGGCGTGATGCTGACGCATTCGAACTTAGTGGTAAATCTAGAACAAGCCGACCACCCGGATCTGTGCACTTTAAAATCAGAGGAACACAACCAGAAGGCACTGACGGTGCTGCCGTTTTTCCACATCTACGGATTTAATGCCATCATGAACATCTGCATAAAGCTGGGTCTTCCTATCATCACCTTGCCCAAATTCACACCGGAAGACTACATCAAGGCCTTGGTAGAACACAAACCATATTTCCTTTTCGTTGTTCCTTCTTTACTATTGTTCCTAGCCTCCCATCCCGCCATCACCAAAGACCACCTTGCCTCCGTCCAAATCGTCACTTCGGGAGCTGCTCCGGCCACAGAGGGATTACTGCAGAAATTCAGGGAAAAAGTGGGCCGAGACATACTTATTCGCCAAGGTATATGGAAAACACTTTGGAACGGAAGATTTATTAACTTAGATTTCTTTAGGATATGGCATGACGGAAATTTCTCCCGTGGCATTGTTGACGCCAAGATCGGCTCCCTCTTCAAAAAAGACACTTCCGGGGTTTTGTTCCCCAGTACCGAAGCCAAAGTTGTGTCTTTAACAAATGGTGAAACACTTGGACCACACAAACCTGGAGAACTTTTAGTTAAAGGCCCTCAGGTATGGTGCCGGTTTCTCTTTAGTTCCAATGGATTTTCTAATTGGACGATTTTTAGGTGATGCGGGGCTATTTGAACAATGAAAAGGCGACTGCAGAAACGTTTACTGAAGATGGATGGCTGCGCACGGGCGATGTCGTTTATTACGATGACGATGGGTACTTTTATATAGTTGACCGGTGCAAGGAACTTATTAAAGTCAAAGGGAATCAGGTAGGTGAAGTTTTTCTACAGTTTCGTATAGAAACAGCTTTATTACTATGTTCTAATTTGCTATTGTTTTTCTTCTGGCATTGGTTAGACATTGAACCCTTTTCTTTGATATCTTCATCCTCAGCTTTCTTGGAATGTTGATTGTCAATACATTTTTTAAAGTATCGTGAAATAGCTGCGTTGCACGATGTAGCGATGAGACTTGATCTTTCAAAATTCCGGCATCGAAACGTAAATCTAAATTTAAACTAGGTATCGAAAATGTGATTAAAATACATTTTGGCAACAGATGCATATTACGTCTGGGGTTAAAAGTCAAGAATCTATAAGATATAATTATAACTTCAAAACGTCCAATTCATGGTTTATGGTGAAATTAAAATCAATACAATGCAGATTTATCAAGGCACGCAAAAATTTATACGTTTCAAGGTCACGTTCCAAACATCATTATTTCCTTTAGACTAACTACACACAAACGATAAACTTAACGATGTAAACAAAGTTGTAACATTGGAATGCTATCAATTCAACCTAAGCGCTTTTTACAGTGGAATCTGTAATACAGGGTGAATCGCTACTGTTGCGGTCTTTAATGTCGTTACAAGAGCTATAGTTTAAATGAAGAGGTCAAACATTCGCCCAAGGTTCAAATTATTTTCAGCTGTACATGGTGTATATGGAAAGAGTGAGTCGTGGAAGTGACATTTTTTAAGTACATAGCCGGCTACCCCCCGTACATAGTTTTGTTTAATAATTAGAAATCACTATCGATTTGTCTTGTCAAAAGCTTTTCTAAATTGCCCAAACCTTACATAGATTGAAGGTTCACTAGGTCAGATTTTCATGGTTTATTTAATTGCTATTATTAATATATGTTCACATTAAAGCAAGGGGAGGAGGGGTATTTTACAAATTAAAATACAACCACACATGATTATTTAATTTAGAGAAACGACAGAATTAAATGGAAATATTTTAATTTCAGCACAAACCCCTCATTCTTTCACATATTAAAAAACCTGAATGTCATGTGGTACTCTTCCCGGGAGGGAATTCTGTACTGCCCCGGGGGGGGGGGGGATTTCCCTACCGACCACTCCCCTGGATTCAACACTGAAAGCAACATACTTGCAATTACGTGATGAATTTTAAGGTGAACAGGTGAACTTACCAACATTAAAGAAACATCCATCAAATTTACTTTACCCTTTTTACTTCCTTTTACCACAAGGGAAGTATTTGATTCACCCCAAAAAATCGAAATTGACTTTTCAACAGATGTTCACGTTTTAGAGTTCCCTGAACCCAAAAAACATGTTTTTGTCCATTGGTCTGTCTGTCGGTCTGTGTATGAACAGAATATCCCAAAAACGAAAAGAGGTATGGCGTTGAAACTTCATATATCAGTTTTGTGTACAATCTACATGGGACAGCAAGCTTTTGAAGAAAAACGCATAACCGAAAGTATGGTGTTTATTCTTGTGATTTTTCAGTTTTTTTCGATTTTTTCAAAACGCACGAGAACGTAAACAACCTGTACAGTTTGATAACGTAAACAGTTCTTGGCGACGGTCAGTCGCCAATTTATGTAGGGGATTTCCCTATGCGAGACAGCTGAGTCGATCGGATGGGTGTTTATGATGCGTTTGCATGTCATTTTAGTCATTGTTGAACATAGGCGTTAATTTATGCAGAATAAAATAGCAGCTTATTTTTCTTCTCATTAAAAATGTGTATTACTTATCGCTGTCATAATATATTTTGTTTTTTATTGTGTTATTAAACGTTTCTTTTAATAATGGGTTTATTAATAAAATCACGCTCACTAATGTAAACATTTCGACAATGTGAACACACTTGGTTTGAATTAGTTCACGTTATCGAGCGCATGCTGTATATGTTAGGGACAATTACAGAACATGCCTAATAACAAAGAATATTGCATAACGCAACAATGTTATCCAAAGAATAGATTTCAACCAGAGGAAATTTTGAAAAATCCCAGATATTTTTCAAAACGAAAAATGTGTGTCTTCTTACGCAGATATATTTGGTACAATATTCTTAATCTTAAGGATGGAATTAAATAACTTCTATTTTTAAATGTTCATGAATTACTTGAAAAATGTGTATTATCACATGGAACTGCTAATTGTCTGGGAAACCGAGCAGGTAAAAGCTTACCAAATTCTAATAGAACAGACAATGAGCATTCTCGAATGTAGACATTCTACAGAGTAATGTTAACAAATAACTTAGAAAATGGGAAGAAATACGCCATAGAATGCAGGGTATCATTTTAAAAAATCAAATTTTGACTATTTGAAAATGTCTAAATTTCGCGTCCCCATTGAAAACGCTATAGGTTCATCTAACTAACCACCAACTTTTAACCCACAATTTTAAAAAGTAACGCAATAATGTACTTTCAGTCCACTTATAAAAGACTCATAAACGTCAGCAATAATAGTTATTTACATAACATGTGTTTAAAATCGAATACATATTATGAATGAACGACATTAAAGCTTGAGACGCAGTCGAGAGCTTTAAATTAAGAGCGGGGGTTCATAATAGTAATTGATTTTGCGCAAGTAGTAAGTACAATATTTTTTGTACGATGGCGGTTACAACATTTTTAAACCACCTTTATTTGATTTTTTCAGAAATAAAAAATTGCTACTGTTGAGCCCTCGAGGCCGTTAGTGTAATACTTACCCAGTTAAAACCAAATTATAGGATCACATTTCAAGTTTATAATAGCTGAAACTACAATTTAAAATAATTAAATGTCAACCACTCAGCATGAACCCTAACCTCACTGTAAAAATTCAAACCAGAAGCTTATGTACCAATACAATTCAATTTAGTGATAATGGTTTTTGCCAATGGTTTTCCTAAAATTTTCTCCATTTGCATTTCCATGTGAAGAAAATGGACTATAAGCTTACGTGTGCGTTCGTGTCCTGTAAATATGGTATTTCCTGACTTGTTATGTTAACTACTATAAAACACTTGTGCGTAGAACTGTCATTATGACATCAAAATGAGTGCATAGTTTGCCATTTACAATAGCCTAGCGGAATACAAAAAATATTGATGATGCTCTTCACTAGAATCTAATTATACTAATTTGTAAGCATGTTTTAAAGCACTTGCGACGCGAAGCGGAGTGCTTTTAACATGCCTCATACGCTATTTTTTCGACGATCGTAATAAGAATTTAGTTAGGTGACACTTCTTTTCTCACAATTTATTAGATACGAGTATAAAAAGTTATGTTCACATACATATACTTTGTTCAAAAATTAAAAAACCACCTAAGTCGCATTCTACTTGATAATTGCTATCGGAAACGCTTGTCAGTTTGTGCGAGCTTAAAACATGCGAATAATACAACAATTTGAACGAATTGAAATTTTACTTTGAATCAGATAAATGTCATAATCATAATCACACAACTTTGTTATAATTTGTACTATTGCCAATATATCATGAAAAATTATTATCTAGAATCTAAAATTTTATTATTTTAACTAGAACGCGTTGGCCAGCCTACGTCTGGCCCTGCCAGCGTAAAGAAACGGTTAACAATAAAAATGCTTGCTTAAGCTGGTAGCCAGCCTACGTCCGGCCCTGCCAGCGTTAACAATACAAATGCTTGCTGTTGACGGTCTCGCCACTTGTGCTTACGATCGGCATGTGCGCGCGCCAGTGCTTACGGTCGGACAGCTCTTATAATATAAGATAACCTAATCAACTGGTGGTGGTTTTTCTTCCTCTTATTGTAGGCCAGGTGGTTTTTAATTTTTTATATTTGCGGCAAGCGGGCGATTTACATTTTTAACACTTCGCCCATGACAAAGGGCGATAAAAACATAATTCACACGCAGTAACTTGATACTAGAAACTGTGCAAAAAGTTGTCATTTTACTAGACACTGACGTTCAAGTTTTTATCGCGAATGTGGAATTTAGTGAATAAACCACCTGAGGAATAAAAGGAAGTTTCAGTGCGGAAGGACACATTATGTTTTTTGTAAGTCGAGAAATCGTGAAATGAAATCATTTTTTGTAGGTTATGTCGAAGTTTATCTGTCACCCGGCCAACTTCATAAATCGTAAAACAATGAGTTACTTCAATACTTATTCTCATATTTTAATGGCGATTTCGATGTTTTTCACAGCGTATTTAAAAAAATTACACCACTCATTCTATTAGTTAATAGCACCAATTTAATTGCGAACTTGTATAATTTGATTTAAAGCGCACAATGGGTCATACTATTTTTAGCACTTTTTTATAACACTACGCAGAATTTGCGGACTGTTCATATTTAAATTAACAACATAAGTAGCACATTTTACTCGTAGTGGTATGATTGTATAGTATTTTATTTGTTCCTCACTTGTAAACATCAATTTATCAAGTCACTGTATTAATCAAGAAAGTTTATTTTAACAAGTTACTAACTTGTAAAATCTCAAATCTCATAGATAAATGATAGCGTGCAAAGCCAGAGTTGTCTTCCTTAGTATGTGTCATATTGATGAATTTAGTTGATTGTCAGTTTGACATTTTGAATAAATGGAAAATTTCTAGTTATTTACAAGTGAGAAACAAATAAAATATTCAACAATACACGCAAGGTAACAGGTTTTACTGGCTCAAGAAGGTGACAGTCATATCCTCCTATTCGCCAGTAAAAACCCTCTTACCAAGCTAGTAATATTAAATACATACTATAAAGTGGCCTGAAAAACTACATGTGTTGTAGTTATAAAACCATAGTTTTTATTAAGTTGACTTTATTGGCTTCAAATTCATTAATTGACTTAATTTACCAGAAATTTAAAATGCAAATATTAATTGACAATTTCAAGCTGATCGACTATAAAAAATAGTTAGAAGCAAAACGGGTTTGTATCATGTTTTATATTTTATTTAACCTATTATGACCACTTATGACATTACGTTTGCCATATTTAATTTGTATTTTGCTAAACGATATCGAACGTAACAACTTTTTTCGACGCGCAAGTTAAAAAACACGCTACAAAATTACCTTAATAAAAATCAAACTGACAATTATTAGAAGTGCAAACATCAAACCTACAACAGGAAAGTAACTCAAACAAAAATATCGTGACCAATAAGAGGTTAACAACTTCTTTTTAAAAGTTCATTCGCATTAATTGCATCTCGATAGTTTGCAATGAACCGCAACTGCAAAAGTTAATCATGCTATTTAATAATTCCACCACGAGGAAATGACATAAAGCATGTATGGATAGCAATTGAAGCGTAATAATTATACTGAGCTGCGTCTTTTTGATAATGCATTATATCTATCGTAGTTTTTAGTGTAACCACGACCTCCATTCATCGTCATCTCAGTTAAACAAAAATGTTCAAATCTAATACCATCAAGCAGTGCACAATTTTGCGAAAGTAAAATTTCCCGGAATGCAGAATGTCCTGCAACTTTCACACAAGTAACCTTAATATTTCTTGCCATTCAAGGTAGGCATGCAAGCTGCAGACAGACAGCTAACGGAGTATTTCAACAATCACTTGCATTGTTGCAATTGACGATTAAAAATAGATGTTTATAATAAGGAAACTAGGTATTATATTTGCATTACCAGTCCAGTAAACGAATTTTTACAGTACGAGTTTAATGTTTACGAACGAGGCGACGAAGTCGAGTTTAAAATTTTGAAACGAGTACTGTGGTAAATTTACCGTACGTATAACGTACAATGTGTTATTTTTTTTTTATATGAAGGTTAATGCAAATTAAGTGTTGAAATCGTTATTTATCTACAACAGTGTGTAAAACAAATTGACTTTTAGGTGGCAGTTTTAAGTTTCTAAAACATTATTTTATTCGTCACGTAGTCAGTAGCAACATGCCAAACTGACAAATGAACTGGGAGTGAGCTAAAGTACCGAACGATCAAATAAAATTAGAGTCGCCTTGTGATTCGTGTTATACGTTTGGCAGTACTTACTGAAGTAAGTGTATTGTTGTTGGCACTGTCAATCTAAGTTAAATTCGAAGTTAGCATGCTATGTTCAATTTGTTATTTGACACAGACCGGCGCAAAATTTAACCTGTTAACATCGAAATTGACACAGTGCCGCGACAATACACTAATTATAGTGACTTGTGGTTTTTATCTCACTAGTGAATTATGGGCCACTTTATTATCAAAGGGTGTTCTCTTTAAATAAATAAAATAATTATGTTTGCTGATTGCGATTTATCTGTACAGCTTTAATACTCAGAGCAGAAAAAGAGAACTATTTGAACATTTAATGTAATTACCTATAAACTTTTGGTGTATTGGCTTTTGTTTTTTAATTTGATTTTATTTGACATTGGAATTAATTTATTCCTGCATTTATGTTTTTTTTGTGTTTATTATTCCTTGTATCAACACTGACTGAATTGATATTTTCTAAACCTAGTTTTCTGTTTTTATTTTTGGAAAGCTCAAGTGTTTGAATAATTATTTTAACGGCGTTTGTTTTTTATCCCTCGAAATAAAGTATTTTAAGTTGCTTAAATTGTTTTTATGTTCAAACACGCATATCTGAAAAACAGTTGAACTTAGAGGTATGAAGTAACATATCAAAAGAAAGCTGATTAATAGGGCTTTTCAAAAATACGAAAATATACAGGGCGTTCCATTTGAAAAAAAAACGAAATCATTAAATTTGCAAATGTTGAGTACCCTGTATAGCAATAATACCCAGATCCACCATTTTACACTTGAAAGATAGTTCACAAAAATCATAGTTTTTTGGTAGCGTTTTCCTTCATTCAATTGTTTTCTGTTGCTTACAGCAGCCGCCTGAAGTTGAGCATTTTTTTGCATAAAATCGTTAATATCTCCAAAACAGTTGACGTTAGGCCCATACAACTTTATATCAAGATGATGAGTATTTCAATGCAAAAGTTTTAAGCTACCCAAATATAGGGCATTCCATTTAAAAAAAGTAGGTTTGATTCGCCACACTTTTTTGAGACACCCTGTATAATCAAAACTATTTTAGTAATGTGCACCACTTTCGTACCTACAACTTTTATATACACAATATTTATGTAACTCTCATAGTTTTAGAAATATCTTCCACCCCCGCTTCGTTGCTGGACCCTATATATTGATATGATCGGTATATGCCATATACTATGATTTGTTATATGCTGTGCTACCTGTGTTAATTCTTACCTATCGTACTATTTTCTCAAGAGTGGAAAAGTAGGTGTGATAATGCATCGTCTTCATTTAGTCCTCTTTGCGTTGAGAAGCCGATAATGCCCCTTGGACTAACACAAAATTTGTTTCTGTTAATTTGACTTAACTGTTCTGAGATTTAAAATTTTAAAAAGTTCTGAACAACTCCTCCCTTCTAGTTTTAATACTATCATAAGCACTTTTGAAGTCCACAAGGTGTGGCAATATTAAATTCACCTGTTTTTGCTATAATTTTCAACATTATGAATATTTTATCTATTGTTAGAGAGTGGATGGCTGAGCAAGCAACATGCTTGAGTCTCAGGTGGCCGGTTTGGGTTCGATCTCCGATGACTCCACAAGAATTTTTGTATTTCTTTGGCTATCGCGCTAACACCTGTGGTACGTTAACCCCTACTGAGGGAACTCTTCCTCAGTTTCACTGGGCAAGTCTAACCACCTACCCAGCTTAAGAACAATGAGGACTCATAGAGCCACGACTTTTTGGTTAAAAACAGACCACTGACCTAATATAAAAGGTAGAAGATCTATTGTTCTTCCTGGTCTGAAGTCACATTGATAGTTACCCACAATTTCTGTGTTATTGTGGTATTCTACTTAATCATATTTTTCATGAAGGGGGCATGTTTCCTATGTTCCATTCCTGTAATAAAGCTTTCCAATTCTATATGTATCCGATGAGTTTGTACATAATGTACAGTTCTTCGCCTCCTGTCTTATACCGTGAATTTATTTTAAGGCGAATTTTTATATTTTGGTCTACATGAGGTTCTGATTGGTACCTATTGGTTTTTAAGGATATGGTACACACCATATGTAATGCGTTTATTTTAAAATGCAATATAGAAACACTATTGAGTGGGTAAAAAAATAATGTATTCAAAGGAGGGGGGAATTCTGTTGATCAAATGGTATAAAGACTTCAGTTTACAGCAAGTGTGTGTGTTATTACATGTTATATTACCTGCAGTTATTTGTCATGCTTATTTTTCCATAAAATTATGGTTCATATATTTCATTTTAAAATAAACACATTTACATGTTGTGTGGGCGTGGCGTATCCTTAAAAACTAATATGTAACAAGTACATCCTCATGGAAACAGCAAGACCACATTGCGCATTAAAATAAATTTACTGTATAATTCTGCAGGAATGTTGACTATCTGGAGCCCATTATTCTTTAATTTTTAAGTGCCCTCCTCAATTCCTGTATCATAGGTATTTAACATCTTTCTTCATTTCTTTCGCTCATATGCCCCTAATCAGCACATCCTTGATGGTCCTCCTGTTCAGCCGTTTGTGTATTTAGTAATGTACTAAAGTGTTCCTTCCATCTATCTATAACTGCACTGATTTCACTTATAATATTACCTTGTTTGTCTGTGCACTAGACATTCAAGACTTATACCCTTTTTGGTTTTCTTCAACTTTTGGTATAGCTTCCAATTTTCGTTTTAGTGTGAATCAATTTCTGCTAGGGTTTGTTCATCGAATGTCTTTTTTTGCAAGATGCATGCTCTTTTTCGCTCCTTCTCGCTTTATATTTTTCTTCGCAATGTCTAGTGCAATATTCCTGCAGCATCAGTTTGTAGACTTTGTACTTCGCATCTGTTGCTCTCTGCAGTCTTTAGCAAACCAACCGTTTGGTTTCATAGGTCGACTAGTCCCTGGTAGAGTCCTACATCGGGTCGGGTATCAGCGGGTTACCCGCATTGCCGGTCGGGTTGCGGGTAGGATTTATATCAATATTGGGTAGCAGGTTGGGTGCGGATTTGAAACTGGGGGCCGCGTACAACTTCATTTCTTCAACATAAATATTGTTTGTGTATAAAAAAATTATACCTAATAATAATTTGGAAGTGTGAAAATAACTTTCTTTATTGTGTATAGGCATTCTACGTGAAGCAAGTTGAGGGTACGTGGTGGTCTAATATTCGAATTTGGGGTCAAGTACGGCTTAAAAGTGCAACACTTGCGGGTCACGGGTTGGGTGCGGGTTTGAAACGGCGGGTCTCGTATTATAAGTTTAACATCATGTTTGGGGCATCTCGTATATACTGCTTCAATCATGTCATAAAACTCGTCTTTTTCATTTTCCTGCTTTTCTTCTATAGAAGCTGGACGGTAATTATGGAGTAGTTCAATATTTTTCCTCTTATACGAAAATTCACCGCTTCTTTTACATTATTTATCTTTTTATTAACCACGAATGCAGTACTTAGAATGTGCTGCTCTGGAAGACATCTATAAAACACCATGTGGTTATGATCGTCTATTATTCCTTGACCTACCCAGCAAATCTCCTGTACTGTTGTTATGTCTGCCTTATATGCATCCAATGCGTCTATCAACTCTTTAAGGGCTCCTGGTCTATCTTCTTCTTCTTGAAGTTCCACTCCTATCGGAGATTCGAAATCATCATTACTACCCGGACCTTGTCAATTGATTGTCTGAAGAGTTCTGTCGATGTGCAACCAAGATTCTTCTTCTGCCGACTGTTCTTTTGCCTTTGATCTTTGATACCAAATATTCAGCATTGGTATTAAATTTTGAACACCCAGTAACAAAAGGGGTTTTGGATAAACATCAAGTGTGCACAACAGCACGACGGTTATTGCCGAAATAACCAATGTATCCCTAAGTGAAATTTCAATGGCCAACTCAGTTTAATCGGAGAGTGGGTGGATTCAATTTATTACAATTAAACAAACCACTAATATGCAAAAGCTCTCATTTTTAGGCGCCAGGTTTGACAAAGCCCCAAAGAAACATAATTTACTACGATTCAGTATATCAAACCTTATGACTGGATTCGCACGAGCTGCGTTGCAATATAACGTAACTGCTGCTGTTAATTTCGCTGTGGCGAACTAAAATTATTACCACCTGTAACGTTGCTGCAAGAGCACAACCAATAACATAACATTAAAAACGGTCAGTATATTTGGTTTATTTCGTATTAATTAAATAGAGACAACAAAATTTATAATAAATCGTACACATGACCCACATATTAAAATATTAAATTTACATGCTATAATTCCAGTAAATGCAAATTACGTTTCACAGAATGAAGGATATCAAATTCAAACATTGAAGTCGCGAACAGCAATAAAGTGAAATGACACTAAACACAATAACTTACGCAAAGCAATATTTCAAACATCGCGACGCGAGTAGGTTACATAAACAGTAAATATATATTCAACGGCAATACACCTCAATTTTGTATATCGTAGAGTGTAATCATATTATGACTAGCAGTACATTCTGCGTTCATTCAACTATTTATACAATTAGTCAAATAATATGCTTACCATTGAAGTCCTTCTTGGCAAAACTCTGCCACTGCTTGCAAAATCAAATGGTGTTTACATTTACCATTTACAGAAACGAGTACCTTCTCGCTTGCAGTATGGAAATTGCTGTATTAACATGTAAGAAAAGAAAATGCTAGATCGCATCCTTCGGTCTGGATTGTAGCAATCGCTTGAAGAATCCCTCAGTAAATTAGTATAGATGTGGTAGCGTCATTGTTCAACGATGCGCCGCTCTCTTGAGAAATGTGGTCTCATCCCTGCTCACGTGGAACGGAAAACTTAGCAAAGCAACAGGTGTGACCTTGCGATGGAGTGCATGCTGAATTCCATTAATTATAGCCCAAAATTGACGGCTTCGCTAGGAGCGCTAAATAAGGACGAATACACAACTCAATTAGCGAACAATCTAAAGCAAATCTGACGTTGCCTACCTTCTGCAATGGAAGCGCCGAATTTACAACTGCATCACGCTGTTTCTCGGCCCCTCAAATCCAATATTACAATGGTTTTATAAGTGAGCGACTATTGGTCCCTACGAAATAAACATAAAAACCAAACCGACAAATCAGTAAATTAACGTTTACGACAATTAATTCTGCCACGTGCAGAATTATAAAATCAGCTTTGGCATTGGGTCTGGAAACACGACCTCTCGAAGTGCATTCTGGCTGCAGAAGTACGAGTCGGCATCCGATACACGATCTATTGCGCAGGCCAAAGTGCGTTCGCCAAATGAAAATATTAACTGCATGCGTTCGGAAATCAGAAAATATTAGGAGTTCAACTAACGCGAAAGTAAACCGTAACATCTTGCCTATCTCCTCTAAGAAGAACATATCCTAGATATTCTAATTGTGTTGTTCTAGTAATTACTCTGACTTGATTCATCCGGTTTATCACTTCATCGTTAGAAACCTTGTCGACCCATGGTATTCTCAGTAGCCTCCTCAAGCACCACATCAAATGCTTCTAGGCTTTTGATGTTATCCGCTTTTAGTGTCCAAGTCTCTATTTCAACAATAGAGTGGAGAATATATAGCATCTCAATTTTATATCTCGGCTGTAGAGGGCTTTTTTCATTTTTATGAAAGCGCTGCGAGCTACTTCAATTCGGTACTTGATTTCTTTTGTATGTTCTGATCGTTCAGTTATCCGTGTGCCAAGATATTTATAGGAGGATACCCATTCCACAGCCACGTTGTCAATGTTTATAGGTGGTCGATTATGGTTTATGTTTCGGTTTTTTGTGGTTGCCATAGCTTTGGTCTTCTTTAGATTCATTTCTAGCCCGTATCTTTTGCAAAAAACGTTTGTTGCTTCAACTAGGTGTTGTAGGTCTTCTAGACTATTGGCTATGATAACGGTATCATCAGCGTAGCGTAAGTTGTTAATTGTTTCGTCGTTTATAACAATACCACCGGTTTCTTTTGCCAGCGCTTCTATATAGGGTGCGTATATATCCAAAAATCATTGTCATTTCTCTGCGCATTACGTCATCGTCTTTGAAATAAGAACGACTGCTTATATGACTCTTCACAACAATGTGTTTGACATGACAACTTTGTTTCTAACCCTCCTCCTATATCTGGAACCAGATAGGATACAATGATACACACTTCCCCTAGACGAAGTTAAGTCAGTGACATCGCGAGCTAAAATGTATGGGGTTGCCAAATCTACCAGTGGATTGATGCTGCAGGAAAGCGCAAATAAATGTACAGAAACTTCTCCATTTAATGCTAGTAATAGGTGGTTAAAGAAGTGTCTACAGGAAAACTGTCAGTTTAGCAGGTTAGGTTTTGCGTCAGTCTGTGTCAAAACTGACGGAAAACCTAACCGGATAACCTCGAATTTGACATAGACTTATAGTACCACCAACATAAATAAATGGTGCCAAAATAATGACCATTTAAAAACGTTCGATCATTTATGAAGGCACTGTAGTAGTTTAGAGAAGGTTTTTGGTCTGGAATTTGCTGGGTTTTGTGCTGTTTTTCCTGACTTATTAAACAGGATCATATGAGCGATATTCCATGAGTCAGGGAAATAATCAATTCTAAGGCAAACGTTAGAAATTGATGTTAAATAGCAAATTGCTTTTATTGGAAGTTTGTTAAGAATTATGTTTGTTATGCCGTTGTGGCCTGGCGACCTTTTATTTGGTAGGTTTTTAATATGGTTTGCTATCTCTGCTGGTGTGATTGGATTGATGTTTCCTGGAGGATTCTGCAAGCTTGTAACCTGATCCTTAAATTGTTTTGTTATATTTTGCATTGTTCTGATTATTTATTGCAGTGAACACTCCTTTGAGGTGCTTTGCAAAGACTCTCTTTGCCAGTGGTGATTATAACGTTGCCATCTTTTAGGGCGGTTAGGGTAGGAAATATTCTAAGTATTGGTTTAGTAGCCTGCCTCATCGAGGGGTCGTTGGGTTGTAATTCTTTTATATATGTTTGATATGAGTTTATCTTGTGAGTTTCTAAAGCAAGTTTGACCTGTCTTATTAATTGATTAAGTTGGCGTTTTAAATGCGGATCTCTATATCTCTGCCAGTCTCTTCTAATCCGGTTTTTCTCTTGTATTAATTTAAGAATTTCTCTAGGTGGTTGGAGATAATTTGGTTTACTTTGACGTCGTTGGATTGTTGTCTTGTGTTGACAGCTTGATAGTGTCTTGGAGATATGTAACTGTATTGTTGATAACAATTTGAGTATGAATAATGGGACATTGCAATATGTTCTCTAGTTTTTGTGTCTACACGGCCATTGATAAGTCTTGGAATTTTTTCAGTGAGGTGTGGTGGTTCTGAATATGAGATAATTATCGCTCTGTAGTCCGAGTCAAGGTCGGTTGTAATAGATTTTATCATAGGAACTGCTTCATTTTTGTGTAAAATTAAACTCAAAATATCAGGTAGGTGGTCATTACGATAAGGGTAATGTGTGGGCTCGTCAGGAACTGATATTTGTATTGCGTTTGCAGAGGAATATTTGAATAGACGGTGTCCGTTAGGGTTGTTAACTTTGCAGCCCCAAATTTTGTTTTTACAATTTAGGTCGCCAGTAACATATGTTGGCTCGTTGTAGCTAAATACTTTCTGAAGGTCGGTTTCAGATAGAGTCTTGTTGGGTTGCTTATAAATGCTTTTACTCGTATAATTCTGTTATTGGCTAATTGAAGGGCAGCTTCCACAGCTTCTACTCTTTCTACATTTTGGTTTAGTAGTGGGCATATTGTCGCCAGCATGGCCGAGTGGTTAGGGCATCAGGCTGCCGTGCCAAGGTAAGTGGTTCAATTCCCACCTCTGGCAACTGGCGGGCGGCCCACCCAGTCGCTTTAAAAATTAAGTACCGAAACCACAGTTGTGGAAGTAGGGAAAGTAAAGCAGTCGTCGAAGGCGTGATGCTAACCACATCACCCAGTACGCCGTTAACGGTGTGCCAGATTGACTGGGTTTCCGAAAGAGATATTTCGGCGACCCTGACTCGCCTTGTCTCAGGCCATGTTCCTACATGGAATGAAACTTTACTTTAGTGGGCATAATGATAAATTTTTCTTGGCTATTATATTAAATCTTTCTGTTTGCATTAAGTGATTTTCACTAATACATGCAATACCAATGTTGTTATTTGCTAAGAAGACGATTAGTTCTGATCGTTTTGCTTTGATACCATCACAGCCGTATTCATAGTCGTTCGCCAGCGGCTCGCCGGCGAGTCGCCGGAGTTTCGTTACGAATAGTATGTTGGCGGCACTGTACGTCTATGTGAAATTCGAGGTTAGCAGGTTAGACTTTGTGTCAATTTCTGTCAAAAGTGACGGAAAACCTAACCTGATAACCTCGAATTTGACATAAACGTACAGTGTCGCCATCATACTATTCATAACGAAACTCCGGCGACTCGTCGGCGAGCCGCTGGCGAACGACTATGAATACGGATGTCAGCATTTCAATTTTTTATAGCGATTGTTTATAAAAAAATTTATAAAACCAATTTATGCAATTTTTTAAGCTCCTGCCCCACTGTAAAAATTTTTATAAATTGGTTTTATAAAAACGTGGTGACGTCACGCCCCATCAAAATAGTTTTAAGCCATGTCCCACTGTCAATATTTGGTCAAAGGTTTTTATAAAAACCAGATCAGCTGTTTGAAGAAACACTGAAAAGTGAGGTTAGATTGTAGTGTTTTGACTTAAATACCCGCCTCTTTGGCAAGCCTTTTATTATACTGTTGCATTCCTTATTGCAATGAAAAAGTTAAGTGTATATAGAAAGAAACTTTTGACAGGGCTTACAATAAGTTTAATTGGTTATGCCCTAATTCAGAAACAAAAGAAAAAACAAAATAAACGTAAATGGTGGGTTAGACTTTGGTTAAATAACAGAAATATGGGAAATGGTCCTGGTGTTCTTTCGATGATCGAAAATGAGGTGAAACACAGCGCCTTTTTAAATTCTCAGTAGTTTGGGCTTAGCCATCAACCGTTCTATTCCAAAAGTGTTTATAAAACTATTTTACGTGACGTCATCAAAATACAGACACCGTCAACGTAAATTTTAGTGACGTCATTTTTATAAGACTGTGGGCTGTCACACTATCAAAATTCTATTTATAAAACTGTTTATAAAAGCTATTTATGCAACAAGTGCTAAACGTTGACGTTTATGCACGAGACATGAAAATTATGAAACGAAGCCGAAGGCTGGGTTTCATAACATGTCTCGTGCATAAACGACTTTTAGCACGCGTTGCATACAATATTTTATCTACGACCTTAATTTTACCGCTATTAATCCATAAATATCGATTTAACAAAGGTTTGCATCTGCGACACTTTTAATTTATGTCATAATAAACAGTAGGCCACGCCGCGCGGGCGATTGTTTGCCACGCCAGTGCTGTCAAGGTGAGTTATGAAATGTAATTATTGATACTCTACATCTGACTGTATTCATTACATAAGGCTTTAATTATTTCAAAAACACTTTACCTGTAACGCAAGAAGCAACTAGAATAACTTTACAACTTCACTTCCAGTTCGAAATTGTCGTTTTATAACCTCACTTCACTTTTAGCACATGGGCTAAAAGTAAACAGCTGATTTATTTAACCACGGTAAACTATAAAACGTCACTTTTAGTGAAACAAGCTAGCGCTAAAAGGCCTACTTTTAGTGGTGGTCGTAGATAAAAAAATGTATACATTTTTTTACAGTGGGACACGGGCTTTTACACATTGTGGTTTTTGTTCAGAGCTTTTTGTGCAATCGTTATAATGGTGATTTAGTTTGCACTTTATGCACCTCGAAGTGAGTTTACAATAATTTTTAGTGTGGCTATAAAGTTGGCAATGTAAGCATTGTGGAATGTCTGGTGATTTACCATATATTTAATAACTACCATATATGTGATTTACGTCTGCGTTCCACACTAATAACGGTGATTTAATTTATTTAGAGAGAATATTTTGTTGGCTTTGTCAGTTTTTGTTAGGTTAACTGTGCAGACAGGTATTGGGTACTTTTCTTTGTTGTAAAGTCTGGCCACTTTGGAAGTTAATGCGTTGTTAATTCATTTTTATTTCTTCTTCGGTTAAAGATATGGGAATACTTCGTAATATTACTGAAAGCGGTTGGGACTTTATGATCGACTACATTGGTTCGAACAACATCTCAATAATACAACTTTTTGAATTTTTAAAATTTGTTTTAATTTGCAAACTGAAATTTTGAAATTGAAGCCTATGTCTCAGCGTAGAATTCACAATAAAAAGTTTTTACAATTTTTTAATAAAAGCGAGACATCAAGCGCCATGAAGTGTCTCAATTGTTTGCACTTGCCTTTTGCAAGTATATTCTATTCATATGGCAATTTGTTCATTAGACCACATTCCCGTCTTATTTAATTAATGAAATCAAAATTACATGCCAACCGGAACACAACCATCTAATTGTGAAAGATACCAAAAATGGGGTTAGGTGTACCACTTCAAATCAGTAGTTTAGTGGCGCATCAGAATGGAATGAAATGCCCGTTTTCATGGAAATTACAGAATCTTTCTATTCATCTATTCCATAACTTTTTACTTAAAATTGTGGGCTGTCACTATTAAAATCGTCTTTATACTCTCTTCACATCCTTTTTGCATGAAGATTGGCTATGACCACTGCCTCTACACTTATAAGCCATGCTGTTAGACTTGGCAACATTGCATCTCTGGTAGTTGGTGGTCCTAAATTACAATACTCCCATTTGAAATAATTCTGCTTTAAAGAGCACAGTTTTTACTCTTGATCAAATTTTACTCTGTAATTAAGTAAAGATCGCTTCTGTAATGGTGACATTTATTTACATAGTCAAGTAATACAAACATGTAACAGTATATTTATAAAAATAAAACAACTTAACTTATGTAACATATGTATAAAAGAACATTTCTGTAATTATTTTAAAGTTTGTAACTTTCTATACACCACTGCTGATTGAGAGTACAACGTATATGCAAAAATATGGTGCTACAGCTGTAAATAATCTTATTTGAACATTGAACATAATACACTTTTCTGCTTGGTAACATCTAAATTTGTGTGACGCAAATTGTTCCATAAACTTCAAAAAACCGCTGGTGTCATCACTCAAAAACACTTTCACTGTTTGTGCATATCTTTCCAATATTTGTCTTCTTCTACATTCAGGCTTTGTCCTTTCTTGAGGCGCTTTCGACGACAAATATGTTGGTAAATTTGGAAATACGCTTGGGACAGAATTGTCAGCTAACCAAGGGTAATGCAGCAACAGTTCTGCAAATCTGCACTCTCATTTCTAACGTTTTCAAATGTCTTTTCCATTAAAATATATTTCACACACGACAGCACTTTTTCTTGGGGTCCAACGTTCTCGTGCTGTTGTACGAAGCCATGCTTTCTTTCGGATCTCGAACATTGGAAAAGAAAATGTTGGTATAGTTTTATACGATTTTCTTGTAAGGTACTGTTGTGGTAGGTACACAGCGTCTTCGTGGCATTCTAAATATAAAACTCAAAGTTACAAGAAATGCCTTAAAAATGAGGTTAGATTGTTACTCACCTTAGTAAAATACTTAATAAAAACCCATAAATTCTAGCAGCAATTTTACTTTCACTTATCACGAACAGTACAGTAATGTAAATAAATGTATTTCTTCAAACTTAGAGCAGTCCAACATATTAATATTTACTCACACGTCACATTTGAACAGACGTTTTTATAAATAACCAGTACAAAAATTGGTCTACGATCAGCGTTGCCAAATCTCAAACAGCATGACTTGTAAGTGTAGGAGGCAGTGGTTCATACCATTCACAAAACTCGTGAACTGTCAAAACGCTGTCAAGTTGGTACCTTGTTTAAATTCAGTTTTGGAACTTCTGCTTGCTGATTTTGGCAGCACTGAAATTTTTGAAATTTAAAAACTTGACTTATGTCACACTTTCTTGTAAGAAAATAACCTCCAAAATTCTTTAATTATTGTGTATACACTTCAATTGTAATGGAACAGAAACGAAAGAAGGTTTTATTATTGGAAAGGGAAAAAAGTCTATAGTTAATTATTACAAGGAAAAACTTCTGACACACATAACATAACCTAACTTTAAATATTACCAGAAATCACTAGATTCGAAGTACTATTGCGGAATAGTAATTTACGTTACAAGTATAGAAAGTGGATCTTTTCAGTACGAGTGAGATGTTTCCGGAAGAGGCCGTTAGGCCGAGTCCGGAATTTCGAGACGAGTATGGAAAAGCCACTTTCATACGAGTTTCGTACAATATTTTTTCGTACACTAGCATACAAAACGGAATACTAAATTTATCCTCGTATATAGCAAATAAGTAGAGTAATAATTACGTAACGTTTTATATGTGTTGTAACTAAGGAAACGTACGGCAAAGTGCTATTTTGCCGTACGAATACCGCAAAATACTACTTTGCCGTACGAATACCGCAAAGTGCAACTTTCTGATTAATAAATTGTACGGCAAAGTAGCTCTTTCAATGCTAGTGTACGAAAAAAAATATTTCGCACGATACTTAATCTAGTTACTTGGTTTTATCCACAGTGGCTTAGTGTGTATCCGACTACTTGTCATTTTTCACATTTTGGGGTTATTGTCGAATTACTAGCTTTTTCAGGTTATATTAAGAAATGGTTCTCCGCAACCAACTTCATCGGCCGCACGTTGCAGTGACCATCCCTCTTCTAGCTTTGCGATATCAAAGCCTTTTTCGGCCTTGCTTAGATCGTGATTCGGCATTTTAAGTTTTAATGGCAGAATGTCAGTTGTACAACTGACAATTCAGTGACTTTAGTACACTTCATAAAACCATACCTACACAAGGCAAACAAACCGTGCGAAATATTTTTTCCGCAATAGTACATTCCCCAAAAAACTGTAATTTCCAGTACACTCAGCAAATATTTAAAAAATTTGATATTGACAGTTCACGAGTTTTGTGAATGGATAATAGGTACATCTATAATATAATTTTCCTTAATGTGTGTCCGTGGCACAAAATAAAATCTCACGTTCCGGCTTCACAGATGTTTATATTTGTTTAGGTTTTGTTTTTCTTATCTTAGCGGTCGGATCGGAGCGTGACCTTTCGCATATCCTATTTCACGTGCGCGTAGCGTGCCGTTTGCTTGTAAGGACCATAATTTTTTTTTATTGTATAATCATCTATTTTGTTAACTCCCTCCTCCCCCTTCCTGACCCCTCCCCCGCAGAGTAATCATATCCTGCATTGAGGCCGTCAATAGTTGGCAGCCTTAGTTTTACAGCCTTTCGTGAAAAGAAATAATTTTCTGGTATTTTTGTAAACATTATTTTAAGTTTTTCAAGTTGTATTTGAGTCAGAGCTGGGCAAATTACTTTTAAAAAGTAATTAATTACTAATTACCAATTACCGCCCAATGTAGTAATTTAATTACCAGAGATTCAATTACTCACAGGAAATAGTAATTCAATTACCAATTACTTGGTAATTGTAATTGTACAACATCAATTACTTTTTCAATTACAATGCTTAATTTTGATGTTTTGTTAACTATAGCAACCTACATACTTTATTATCACTCTTGAAGGTCTTTTGATAATTAAATCTTGTAGCTACATGCACCGTTCACCAAAACCAAAAGTTTTTAGTTTGTTTTGATGTATGATGTAAGTAAATAAATAAATTCAAGGATAACAATTATACAGGGTGTCCAAAAAAAAATGGGACACCGATTTGGCATAGATTCATTAAGTTCTAATAAACCGATTAAACGTAATATACTTTAGTACAAAGCCCCTTCAGTAAGAAGTGACTTGGAAGTTCAAATCTATATATTTTTTTATATTAGTTTCCACATAAGTTATCACTGAAGTTGACCTTTTTATCACGATTGTGCATTTAGCTGTCGAGGCCCGTAGGGCCAAAGCAAATAAACTACATGAGGATTGAAATGGAACTTCCAGTACCCAGGGGTAAATTGTTTTTTTAAATCGAGAAATCACGAAATTACAACATTTTAACCAACTTTTATAAGTTATGATGACGTCGGTCGCCCAGCCGCCTACAATTTTATTTGACGATTTCGACGTTCTTCACTGCCAATTAAAAAAAAAATTCGAATATGAAGAAATGTCGAATTTCATTTTGGCTAGATTTTGTAATATTAGAAAAAATAGCACGCTGATTATGTTATAAAAGTGATTTTTCCATGTTCGTGATAAATTAATCCACTCCCTTTGCATCACTCGCTCGTAAAATTAACGTTGAAAAACTTTCACTTTTCTTAACTTGTAGAACAATCTACTATTAAATACGCCTAACATGAGGCTGAATGACGAAAATATGTAACTTACCTAAGTATACAGGGTGGAGCATTGGATTTCTTAAGTGTTTGACAGCAAATTTCTATTTAGATTTTGTAGAAGAACGATCCAATTGGTGCAACTTGAGCACTTTTTGTTGGATCAGTCCGAAAAGACTTTTTTTACCCCTTTATACGAAAGTGACATTTTCTGTTGCCTATTAGGGGTTTCCCGAAAATATACGTTTGGTTCCCTGGTTGGTTTCCAATGGCA
>CALNHX010004094.1:0-134863 GCA_940337035.1 Agriotes lineatus | reverse complement strand
AGAGTTAATAACAGATTTTTCCAGATATTTTTTATCCAGCCTAGACAAATAAAAAAATATTTTCGAAAATATGGACAGCGAATTATTACCTATAAGGTACGTGAAGTCCTACTAGTATGTCGAAGGCAGAATAGCCAACCCAGTTGAACATCAGCGGTTGTCAAGCGAGTAACTGAAATATGTATTGTTACTGTTTTAAATAGTAATAATAATGATTTTTACTATGCTCTAAAAAAATACATATATGTACTTATAAAACGAAACCGTACATACTCATAACACAAAATCATTTAAGAAAAGCTCCGATGTTAAAGTTTCTCCTGTTATTTTATCAATAAATACATTGTCATTAAACCAGGGCCGTGGCTACGAAAACTGTAGTGAAGGCTACAAAAATTATGCCTAAAATCATAATAAATTAATAAAAATCATACAGTGTTTCACTATATTATTCTTTACCTCGCCCTGTAGGCTACACAAATAGGCAGACTGAAATTTACTCATTTGCAAAACTAGAGGGCAGATTAAACTTGAGACTTCTGCAGAATTTAACGGCCAACTTTAATTTATAAAGAAATTTTAGCTACATACTTCTAATGGTGACAACCCTGAAAAAACCTGAAAATTATATTCTAGTTTCAGTTTTAACAACTTTTTTTTATTCTCATTGCAACTTTTTATTCTCCATTTCACAATAAAACTGGATATGGCGTTTTAGTTAGTTTTATATAAAGTGTGTTTCACTTGTCATCTTCACACCCCCGTATCTCCCTTATTCATTTTGTGCTCTATTTCAAGCTCAATATAAAAAAAAATCGAATAATGGTAGGTTCTTCCGGGTTATGCCCGTCAGTCTTTAGAAAACTTCTGAAGAAGCTGACAGCATGAGCAGCGAAACGTCAAGCTCAAATCGACGACCACGGCATAACCCGGAAGAACCTACCATTATGGACAACGGCCGTGAAAGCCTGCATTCGACTAAAATTTTCGAAAACTTGATCTTAATTTGCCGAACTTTTAATACAATGTGAATATTGATTGCAATATCGTATCGATGACACAGCAAAGAAGACACAATAAATGTCCTTTTCTCCAATTTTGTTTGCGGTGTTTGGTTCTATATACCTACAGAGCTTTTCAAGGCGTTTTTTTTTCTTTCATCATCATCATGATCAGCGGTATACAGTCCAGCTTTCGATATATACCTCCTCAAGCTTTTTCCATGCAGAGCGGCCCTCAGCTATTCTCATCCATCTCTTTCCCGCTACTTTGTCGACGTATTCTCTCCATCTAGTTTTTGGTCTTCCATTGCTTTGTCTTCCAACTCTCGGTCTCCATTTAATCATCTTTCTACTCCACCTATCGTCCATTTTTATTGTTAGATGTCCAACCCACTGCCATTTCAAACTCGCGATGCGACGTGCTACGTCTTCGACTTTTGTAATGTTTCTAATTCTTGTATTTGGTATTCTATCAGGAAGACGTAAGCCCAGCATTTGTTTATCCATATTGCTTTGTCATCTCTTCAGTTTTTCAATTATTGTTTTCTTCAGCTTCCAGGTTTCGGAGGCGTATATCAGTGTTGGAAGAATACATTGATTAAATACCCTTGATTTTAGATATTGTGGCAGAGTAGTCTGAAACACTTTCGGACCTTACCGAAAGCTGCCGAAGCTAGCTTGATTCTTCGGTTGATCTCCTTTTCTTGTGTATCTTCTTGTAGTGTGATATTTTGACCTAAGTATATGTACTCTTCTACCACCTCGATGTTATCGTACAATATCGTCGGCGAATTTGAGGTTTTACAGGTATTCGTCATTGATGTTTATACCAAGGTTGCACCATTCCATGATTTTAAAGACGTCCTCCGGGACAGTTACGAATACCTCTTTTCACAGGTATTGCATTAGTTTTTGCGTATGATTCTACGGTGATGTTTACATTGTCATACAAGTCCATAATTAGTTGGATATATCTGTGATCCACTCGACATCCTTTTAGAACGTTTATTATGGCCCAAACTTCCACTGTATCGAAAGCTTCTTCGAAATCTACGAAGGGGAAATATATTGGTTGATTATATTCGCGTGATTTTTCCATAACTTCAGGAGTTTGGAAAACATTACCCTTTTTGAAGAGGAGAACTACTTTGGATGCTGCTTTTATCTCATATTTACAAATTGGCGGAATTTATTCAGTGTTATGTCTGGTTAATACTACTTTCGTATCCCTAAAGACTTGATGGTGGTTCTTGTGTTTTTGACGTGTATACGTTTTTGTAGCAACTTTCGATGCGTTTCAGGATTTCTTGTTTATCGTTTATTATTCTTCCTCCTTCATCTAATATACTTATGATGTATCTCTTTCCTTCTCCTGTCTTCTTCCTAAATACTTTAGGACCACGATTTTGTTCAATCGTTTCTTCGATGATCTTTTCATTGTGTTCCTTCACATCATTTTTGACCATTGCCTTTATGTCTTTCTTCAATTTGTTCATATATGTTATTGTCATATTTGTTCTATCTCTGTTTTTCTTTGATGGCGTGATATATTACTCCAAATTGAGATCCGGAAATTTGTAACAACGGCAGTACTAGGTGGACCTAGATGTATACCTTCAAAATATTTGTATATACAACAATTTTTTGAACTTTGTGTAATTAATTCATAATTACGAAACACAAATGCTGTACAACACTTTAATGAACACGACTGTACCTATTACAATGAAACACATAATCACTGATTGCAATCAATAGGTATACTATCGTACATAAAGGCAAAAACACAAAATACCAAACTCCCTAAAAGAATCCCTAGCAAACCATACTGTCTCTTTAACAAACACCGTAAACTTCTCAAAAGGAATTATAGTATATTATATACCAAGGGACAAAAGTGCATTATTTGATCCCAACTTCGTCTCGGGCAATAATCACTCAAGCACTAATAATCTAGACAGTTGACGTGCTCATAAATATATAAATTAAAAGAAAGGTGAGTTATACTACCCTTTAAAAAAGTTATTTTTACAATTTCTAAATAATGTTACTTTAACTAGTTACCTACTGCGATAAAAAATAAATGCTAAAAATTTTAAAATCGTAGTACGCATACTTTTATCCAAAAAAGTTATTGTAAGAATCACAAAAATTGTCGAAATCCAAATTTTTATCAAAAAAATATTATTATTACGATTTTATACACTAAATGCTTTGCTGATAATTATAGTACCTTTTTTGTGATTCTTCCCAAAATCCATAAACAAGACATTGCCCTCAGGCCCATTGTCAGTACCATAGATTCCCCTACTTACTCATTAGCTAAATACCTAACCACTATCCTCAGAAAGTTCACTGGTAAGTCTCCCTCGTATGTTCGCAATTCAGCCCATTTCGTTGAACTTATATCCAATATAAGCGTTGAACCTGAGGATTTACTTGTGAGTTTCTATGTCACTTCCTTTTTTACCAAAGTTCCTATTCCCGATTCCATAGTCATAATCCAACAGTTGTTATCAGAGCATGGGGAGACGTCTTCAAGTCTACCTGCCCTGATAGAAAAATGCCTCTCTTCCACTTATTTCCTATTTCAAGGTCAGTTCTTTAAACAAATCTCTGGTGCGGCCATGGGTTCTCCTCTTTCACCTCTCGTTGCCAATATCTTCATGGAAGCTTTCGAAACCGTAGCTCTAGAATCTTCAGAATTGAAACCTAAGGTTTGGTTCCGATACGTTGACGATACCTTTATTATTTGGCCACATGGTAAAGACACGTTACCCGTCTCATCTCAATAGTCAACATCCAGACATTAACTTTACCATGGAGATAGAAAGTAACCCTTCCTTTCTTAGATGTACAGGTCTCTCGCCAACCCAGTGGCAAACTTGGTCATTCTGTATATCGCAAACCCACTCACACTGATCGCTATCTACATGCCGATTCCCACCATCATCCTACACAAAAACTTTCCGTTATTAATTCGCTTGTACACCGGGCTGTTTCCATATCCCAACCCGATAATATCCACGCTGAATTAAATCACATTTGGTAAGCTCTTAGGAATAACGGTTACCGTGCTAGGGATATAAAGTCTGCCATCAATCGCCATCTTCATCCACGGCCACCCAAACCTCCAAAACCCGATCCTCCTGCAGCAATAGTCTTTCTTCCCTATATCCACCAAGTCACCGACCGCATAGGAAAGTTTCTTCGAAAACAAAACATTAAAACGGTATTCAAACTCCCGAGCAAAATCTCACAGGTTCTTCCTTCATCTAAAGATAGATTAAACACTGTGTCATCTAAAGATGTTTATAGAGTCCCTTGCTCTTGTAATGCTGTATACATTGGTGAAACAGGTCGTTCAGTGAAAACTCGCATCTCTGAGCACCAGCGCTGCCTCAAGTCAGGTCTCGTTTCATCATCGGCCATCGCCGAACACCTACGCGATACTGGTCATAAGATCCTTTTTGATGAAACTTCCATCATCTGCAAATCCCCATTCTTCTTTAGCAGAAAGATTCGCGAAGCCATTGAGATTTGCAAACACCCTAATAATCTCAATCGGGACGAAGGCTTTCCCCTTCCTTCTATGTGGAAAGTGCTAATTCCTAAGCCCCGCCCTCCGCCACTGAACCGCGACGGCATTTGCTGAATCGCGACGGCGCTTACCTATAAATTCTCGCCTTTTTTCTTCCGATAGTCAGTCGAGTTTCGCCTCTGACGTGGTTCACACGTTGAGTTACCGTGCTCTTTTGCTTTTTTCCTCCTGATGAAGCCCCTTACGAAAGTGGGCGAAACGTTGAGTTCTTCGATCTCAATCATGACACGGTCCTATTCCAGAAGTCGTTTGTTACTTAGTGACAATGCCCGTGAAAGCCTCAAAAATCATCAATATATCACATATTTTAAACGCTGCCAACGATAGGATCCATGCTCCATAGTTAGCTTTTTCTGTGGTATTTTATTGTTATCCCCCCCCCCCTCTCAAGTTTTACCTATTTTAATGCTTCCTATTGCATATTCTACTTCTTATTGTTTAATCTCCTCGTGTTGAACTATATCTTTTACTATCTGCTCCCAATTCGTTTCTTCATGTGCTTTAAATGTATCGGTGAAGTGTCCATTCCATGCTTTTAAAATACCGTAACTACTCTAAAAATTCATAATGTAATCAATGCAACATGCTATAATACGATACAGAGTGTTCTTTTCAGAAAAGGGGAATAAGTCAAATACGAGATATGGCTATTAAATAACTGCTGTCGTAAGCGGCGTATTAGACTGTTTTAAACAAAAGTGAGTGCATGCTAATTGACCTTAATTCTTAGTTAATAAACGTTGTAAATGTTAAATACGAACAATCAAACGAGCTAATATTAAATTTCTCGTTAAACTAAAGAAAACTTCTACGGAGACCTTTAGTTTGTTAAGTGAGGTGCACAGAGAAGACTGTATGTCTCGATCTCGAGTTTTTGATTGGCGTAAACGGTTTTGTGATGGAAGAGGCAACGTGGAGGAGGGAGGACGGTGAACGTCAAGGCGGCCTCTGAACATCAAAAA
Source organism: Agriotes lineatus (assembly GCA_940337035.1). Lineage (NCBI taxonomy): Eukaryota > Metazoa > Arthropoda > Insecta > Coleoptera > Elateridae > Agriotes > Agriotes lineatus. Next base: position 129,299 of record CALNHX010004094.1, on the reverse strand, counting down.
GAGATGAAAATTTTAAGAAAGCTAACATGACAAAAGGATGTGCTAAAATGGATCCCAAAAATCTCAATCAGGAACAGAAGCAAGTTCACGCAGCAATTTGTGCAGACATTTTGCAATGCATTGAAGATGATCCAAATTTTTTATCCGAGGTTATTACATGCGACAAGAAGTGAATTTTTCAATATGATCCTCAAACAAAATGGCAATTAATGCAATGAGAGAAGGACGAAGAAAGCTCGAATGAGCAAGTCAAAATTTAAAGCAATGCTCTTGTTTCTTTTTTTCGAAATTAACGGTGTGATACTGACAGAGTGGCATTATTATAAAGAAGTGCTGACTAAATTAAGAGAAAGAATTCGAAAAAACGTCCAACACTGTGGTCAAATGGTTGGATCTTGCACCAAGACAATGCCTCAGCTCACAATGGGCTTTCAGTGAAGCATGTTTTGGCCGATAAACGTATAATGGTGCTTGAACACCCTCTATATTCTGCGGATTTAGCTTTCTGCGACTTTATTTATTCCCTAAAATTAAAAGTCTGTTGAAATGGACGTATTTTACATCGGTAGAAGAGGTGAAGAGACAAACGGGAGAACTGCTAAAAGCCTTAAGAGATGAAGACCTACAACAATGCTTCTAACAGTGGCAGCGCCGTATGGAGCGATGTCTGCAAGCAAAGGGGAACTATTTCGAAGGGGATAATTATTTAAGAATAAAGTGTCTAAATTTTATCAATCTGCTTATTTAATAGCCATACCTTGTATCTTATCTAAACGTTTTTTTATTGGTTGTATCTTGTTTTGACTGAATCGCGAAAATATAAAAGTTTATAATATTAGTATCCTTAATATGTGAAATAAACCGTAACCAATGACACACTTTATAGTAGATTTGATACAAAAAAATAGTAACATTTAGATACTAATAACATTTAGATCAGTTATATATCTACAAGTATTTTGAAAGTGTTTGAGAAATGTACAGCTGATATTTAATAAAACAGTTCAAATTTTCTGAAATTTTTAATTGAGGAAAACTCTTCAAACTGCTGTGAGCCAGATTGTAATATATTTTATGCAAATCTCACTGTTGAATTTTTATAATGTTATCAACGCAGTTCCAGGGATGAGGTTTCAACTATTTCATTTTAACTATGGTATTGGTAAGTAGTGTACGAGAGACAAAACTTGTTTCATGCTTATACCTTCATATAAATATGTACTTTGGTATTCCCTATACAATATTAGCGAAGCCAACGAAATGTAATATAATACTTATAATAGACGCACTTTTAATTAAACGAAATTATTCACCCTTCATCAAGGGTTAGCAGTTGGTGAAAGAATCGATTTCCTATTAGTTTACTTGTGATAATATCGTCAGTCAAAATATTGCAGTTTTAAATTTCTCCTTCTCAGTTTCAGGTTACTAAAGGTCCGATTTTCCTATTTACTGATCGTGGTCGTTTTGTTATGTCTCACAACAGATTCTTTACGAAAGTGCGATTGCAATTTGTTATGAAGAGCATTTCTTTGTATCGACAAATTACTAGTTCAGCAGAAACTCTTGTTTACTTCGATGAAACTAACTGTCCTTTTTATGAGTTGGAGAACTCCCGCGGTTTTACGATGCTCTGATTTATTTTTATCACAGCAGGAGTGCCCTTTTTGATGACAGTTCAGCGGTAGCAACCACAGTAATATTAAACCCTGAGAGTTGAGGATGTTAAAAATATATAGAAATCAGGAAACTGGCGATTTTTATCTTTTTATAAATGCAATTGTCTGAAAGTTTCTGAAAGCTGGTTGTGAAAAATTCGACAAATCGTTCTTATCACGATCTAGTTACAATTCTCATAAAAAGAAACACATTTGGAACGCGACAATTTCAGGAAAGGCTCATAGTTTACTGAACATACTACTGTTCCGCATGGCAGAGTCGGGATAAAATAGCCCGTGCAAGCTGGTGTCAAGCCCCATTGCCGCAAGTAGCTATTATAGCTCTCTCCAAACTATGTATTATGAGAGCCTACCCGGGGGTCGAAAAGCTCGCCCTCCAGAGCCGTATTCCAAAATATTTGATATGCAGTAAGTATATGCCGGCAGAATTTTTTACCAGAGAAATAGATGCGTGCTAGAAACTTGATAAGTTATGTTTGTAAATTCAAAACAATAATTTGCGTAACAGGTATTCACTGTGGTTCTTTACTAAAAATAGAGTAAGCAGACTGCATACATTCCATACGTACTACACACACACACATAAAAACGTTTTTGCAAACGCCATTTCTTTATAAAAGACTACTTTCTACACTAAAATAAATTCAAAAACGTTACTACTTTCCGTAATGGGATAGCCTTATTAGGGGAGTATATAAAATCTCGGTAACGTGCATATAAAACCGCCTTAATATTGAAATGAAGCACATTATTGGGGAGCACCACTGTGACTTTCTCAAGGGGAGATCAGCACAACATACATATGTGGAGATGCACATGCCCTGGTTGTAGATTTTAGAAAGGCCCATGACGTAGAGAGTCGGAAAATCTGACTAAGGCAGTGAAGATTATCAAAGTGGTGGAAAAGACCACGAAGAAATTTAAATCTAAAGCGAAAATAGAGGTAATAGAGTCGAGGATGGATAAAGACAACAAGATCCGCTCTCACCTACTATGTTCGACATTATACTAGAGAACATACTACGCCAAACCCGTTTAAACAGAAGAAGAGGACTAATACTTCACATGTTCAACTATTATTTAATGAACATCGCCCTCGTAACCTATAGCAAGGAAAAACAAAAAATAAGTGCAAGAAGGCTTGAACAGAAGCCAGAAAAATACCGAGAAAGAGCCAAGTTTCTAGAGGTAAAAGTGCGTATAGGAAGGACGATAAAATTCGAAGAGATGGACAGGTTCCATTATTTGAATTCTTGGTAAGGTACCAGAAACGATATACCGGGAGGATAAAGAAATATCAACGGCACTGAAGGTTTCACTATACAGGTTGCCTAAAATTGTACAGAACATGACATTCCATGAGTTGGAAGGTTAGAAACCAGTATACAACGATTATTCAGCCTGCATGTATGGAAGTGTAAACGCTGAGAAGAGAAGAAGAGATAGTTTTGTGGGAGTAAGAGAGGAAGGTAATGAGGAATTTTTTTGGAGAAAAGAAGTAATGAGAGATGGTAAAAGCGAGTAAACGAAGAAATACAGGAAATGTATAGGAATAACGAACCTGGTTAAGGCCATAAGTATCCACAGAGTAAGATGAATGGACCATATGACACGGATGGAGGGTGGACCAATTGCAAAAGGATCCTATGAAATGCGATAGAAGGTGGAGGAAGAAGTAGACCAGGTTGAAAGTGCAGATACAGGGCGAATTACAAAGGGTAGATAGACACACAGAAAATGATAGAGAGAAAAGAGTAGAAGAAATTGATCAAAAAGTCACGTTTAAGGCCCCTAGAGGCCCTAGAGCTTATCTATTATTAAAATAATTCTACGTTTGTATTACTATGAAACCGCTTAAGTTCATAATAAATTCATCGTAACTATTGGTTTAAAAGTATGGAAATTTTAGTGATTGTGAATAGTATCCGCTAGCAAATATTCACCAAATCGCCTTAAATCGCTGGAATATTGCTAAACACAGTTATTGTACGATTTCAAAATCGTGCAGTGAGAATAGTTATATTCATTGTGGAACCATAATCTTGTTTATTGGCCCTCGACAGAGGGCGTAAAATGGCTTTTATAGCCCTAGGGCCTATAAAGTTGCTAAGCACTATAACAAGCACCAACAATGTAGTATAGCAACACCAACAATCTGCATAGAAACCATAGCACACCAAAAATGCACAGCGCCAGCACAGCGACGACTCAGTAGTCTGTAGCCAAAATACTGAATCCTTGAAGTTTGTCCTTTTTGAGGACTAAAATGAAATAAAACGTTGTATGTACCACGTGCCTAATCACGATTATAGCTCTCGGGAAATTTAAAGCTCTCCGCGTCGCGTCGAGCTTTAAACATTCCCTCGTGCTATAATCTATTGATTACGCCCTTAATACATAAATAACTATTATAGGCAAATCTTTTCTGTGTTTTTATAACATAGTACAAAAAATGCTAAACATAAAAAATATGAAACTTCGTCGGATATGCACTTCTTGCAAGCGAGTTTGAAGGTTTAAGTGTTAATATATTGTAATGGTCTTTAGTATAAGGGTTTAATATCAGATTTTAAAAAAAGTTAAAAGAATACAGTATTAAATTACAAAGATGAATTTAAGTATTAGAAGGATAACGAAATTATTAAAATGTATTTGGTAAAGAAATGAAATAGAATTTAAAATTCAATTGAATGATGCTATATAAGAAACAGTAAGATTCTAACATAATTTAATTATTATCTAAAATGAAGTGGAGGATTAATCGCAAATATGTACTTATTCGAAAAATATCATTCAACATAGTGGGTATTAGATAAATACGATAAAGTTTCTATAGAGTGTTGGACTATAAAATATATGCTAAACTAAATCACTAAGGAGATAATAATATAGTATGATCAAAGATTAATCTCATCTAGTATGGCTGTGGAAGTGCAAACCAACGCCTTTAAAGTTGGCTTACATACTTATATTTAATTCAAACTGTCAAATTTTATTCTTTGTATCGATTTTATTATAATATTATATTGAAATAAACAAATTTTCACGTAAAAGTAATGTAATTGTCCAACAAATAAGCCTGCGCCGGTCGAATAGACACTTCATCTTAAATCTAACTTAAAAGTAAAATATGTTTGACCCAGTTTTAAAGGCAGAAATTTGTTCTTTCATAGCCATACTAGATGAGATTAATTTTTGATCATACTTTATTTATCAGCATGTAAAAATAATTTGGTATAAAAACATGTGTAATACCTTTGTAAGCGGCTAAAATTATTAAAATAAACTCTTTATGAAAGTTATAATCTGTTTGGAATATAAAAGGGTTGCAAATTGTCGAGAAGAAAATAAATAATTAATTTTAAAAGATTTAAAGATTTGAAGGGGATAAGGAGGAAGATAATGGATGCGGTGAGAATGCCCTAAGTAATACAATTATAATCTACAAAAGCAATTTCTGGAATGGGATGCCGAATTGAGTTTATTGTCAAATTACATTACATCACATGAATTGGATAGCAGGGAATTGTTTTACTGGAAGTGGTTTACATCGAGATTGTTGGCAGAGTGGGCGTTTTATGGGGTAGATAGAAGGTTTTCATCTAATGGTGGCTTGAAAATATTGGTAGGAAGACGTGAAAAGCGTTTGCTGCTAACAGTTCTGTTGGAGAAAGGTGGTAGGTGTCTTGTCGTGTTTGGCCGAGAAGCCTTTGTGGATCCTGGTGTTTGGTAGAGTTCGTACTAGGATTTGTTGGACGTTGGGAGATCTCTGTGAGATTACTGGATGCGCTTGGCTTGGTGAAGGAGAGTGTCGAGGTCCCTGAACAGGTGACAGAATGGAGGTATTTATGTAAAAACTGAAAGAAAAATATAGAAAGAGTGAAGTGAGGTAATTTTAAAGAGGGGAGTACTTACTATTTGATATTTATTGAATGACAAGTAATGTAACGAGAAGGTACAAGGTACGGCGGAATGAAGTATCCATTTTAAATTAAGTTTTTTTGTTAATGGCTAAATGTTTATTAAAAAATCAAACAAAAGGTTTTTAAGGAAACACGGAAATTTCATTTTTTATATATTACGTCAGTCAAGTGACCTTCTTCTAGCTGCTGGCACTCTTGAAGCCTAGCACGAAAATTTTGTATGCGTAGAGAACGAGTTCTTCCTTTTGGTTTTTCTTTGGCACATGAGGCAGTACTGCAAAACTTGTGTACCCATTTTTTAATTGTTATTCGACTAGGAACTGGATCTCGTGGATTTAAATGAAAGTGGCGACGAAATAAACCCTGGGTGGTTACAACAAGATTGTTATTTTTAAAATAAGCTTCAACCGCAAAAGAACATTGATTATTATTTGACCAATGCTCCATATTCACAGCTAAACTGACATTTCTCTCAAACACTTTGACTACTGTCTTAAATTTCCATTTATCGCGAAAGCATGGCTACTTGATTTGAATTTAGATCTCACTATATTATGAAATGAATTAACTTTGAAAATAGATACTTCATTCTGCCGGACCTTATATTTGTAATTGATTTTGCACTTGCATAATTTGAAGTGACAGGTGACAGATGTACAAGTTGTCATGAAATAAAGGAATGAAATTTCAGGAATAAAAGCAGTCTAGATTATGAGCGAATCAGACCTGTGTTTTAGTCAAGGATAAAATGTTTCTACCAGAGCTAGATATTTATTAATATTGATAATCCATCATTTATAAAAGGGCAAGTGAGACTTAAAATTTAATTTTTAAAAGAAAATTGATTGAAAATAAACTAAAGCATTGTAAAAGTCAGATGTAATAGCTAAAATATAATAATTATTGTTATGACATAAAACCATTTTCATACATAAAGACCATTATAACATAGCTATTATTTCTAAAATCTCACTAAAAAGATCGATTCAAGATAAAAAAAGCGTAAAACAATGTGATCGTTGTTAATTATCTAGTATGTATTTGTAGAATTGTAAGAGTCGCTAGAATCTTCCTCAAATGCTTTCTTCCTTTGAATAAGTTGGTGACTAATAGCATAACTTGAACTTTTTCCACAGTATCAGTGATGGAAGAAGGTAAGACGATGTATCCCCTCCCTTGGCGTTTAGAAGAATATATGTATATGATTCTATAAACTGAAAAATATGATGACTATAAACCTTGCAGTGAAGCTACATACTGTTGTTGCTGTTGACTTGGTAAAACACATTTGCTTCGTCGAGGGCTTTGAATGTTTGATTTGACTCTCTTAGAGAACTAAACAATCCTCGAATTCACTCGAATTGTGGTCTAGCTAATATTTGTTAAGTATTGATGTTTATGTTATTGACAATAAAAACTAAACTCTCCTATATGCTTGTGAAAATTAGAAAGAAGAGGAATTTCGGTACCGTTTGACCACTATGTTTTGAATGGGTTGCTCGGCTCTGACGGTCTAGGACGTTTAGGCGCGATTCAATAGGCGCGCATCTTTAGGCGTGCACTTTTAGGCGCGAGCGCTTTAGACGCAGACGCTATTAGGCGCGTGAACGTTTAGGCGCCGCAACTTTAGGCGCAGGGACAGTTTGGCGCCAGGTGAAAGAAATTCACATTATTCTTGATTTAAGGATTTTTGTTAGGAATTATTGCTGTCATTAATGTTGAAGAAACATTCAAACCTTTATAAACAATATATATTCGGCTATTTTACGAGCCTTCTTCAGTGTTAAAGTTTTACAAACTCCATTCAATAGTTGTAAATCTTTAAAGATTTACATATTTTTTTGGTGGCCAGTTTCTTGCCGTTGACTATCGATATGATAACCTAATAATACAACGGCATAGCTGCTTTTACGAAAATTTTGAATAATAACATTAATCATTTAGTAATGTTAAAGTATAATATTCAAAATTTCAGTTTTTACACGAAAATTGTAACACGTGCAAAATGGATCTTTTAGTCGTCGAAAATGTTCCGATTTAAAAGAACACCTCACATTTTGCGAGTAGTTAACATAAATGACTAGTTTCTACGTTTGTTATGAAAGAGGTAGTTATGTAACTATTTACTGTTAGGCAATACAGTGTATGTTCAAACCATGTCGAAACGTATTTATGTGGCGCCTAACTGTCCCCACGCCTAAAGTTGCGGCGCCTAAACGTACGCGCGCCTAATAGCGCCCGCGCCTAAAGGTGCGCCCCTAAAGGTCCCTTTCCGGGGCTCTGAACAGTGGACTCTGCTCTCTTGTCTGTTGCTGTTATCCGCAATGACTCTGCAATCCAGGTAATTTGTGCACACTTCATTGCATTGATGTATTTTATTTTTATTTTATAGATTATGTTGCTTGCTTATAAGCTGCTGCTCAAATATTTATTGAAGAAAATTTAATAATACTTGATGAAATTAAAATACTGGTATTCACTTTTATACACGAAGAATTGGTTTATTTGTCGTAATCAACATTTGCCGACAGTGCAGGTACAGTCTTTGGTATAACTTAGTTTGAATTGTTTCAAAATATTTTTACATTTTCTTCTGGTAGCTAACAAAAATACGTCCGTCTAGCAGGGTGTCCCTTAGAGCCACTCTTTTAATGGGGTTTGCTTAGAAACGACTTTCCAAGCATATTATTTTGAAATCATTGGATCTGATGGGTTCCAGTTGAACAAATGGTATTTAAACATACTAATCAGAACTGATGACAATTGTTGAAAATATTTTATTATAAAACTGTAAATTCAGATCTTATTACTCAAGTAGTATCTAATATCTTTGCGGCATTAAATTGCACTAACAATTCCCTACATTTAGATACACCTTTGTAGTTCTTACAATTAAATGAAACTCTTCTTTTTAATTCTTACATAAACTTTGATGTGGAATACCCTTAAATATGGCTCAAAATAACTTTGTGTGTGCCTCGGAAACATAATATTTACAAAAAATGCTACTTTGGAGTTTGGAATCTGGAATAAGTTTTATTTTGTGCAAACCCTAAAATACTCTTACAACCTGAAAAATTACTATTTACAATTTCAGATTCCAAACTTCCTGCTTCGTAGAAAGTTGCTTAATAAAACCACTTGAAACCAGATCTTGGATGTTGAATGGTATAAGTACTGGCTTATGTATGTATGTATGTACGTATTTATTATCTGTAACCTCTTTTACCTACCGGTGTAGAGGCTGGTACTTTGTACACTAACATCAGGCGGTGCAGTGCTCAACTTGTCCCGGTTTCGGGTTACAAAGTTGGAGCGCGCTTTTGAGCTTGTGTAACAACCATTGTGTTAGGTGTGTGTGCTGGTGATGTGTTGACCTTGTTACTCTATCTCTTAGCTCTGTGGTTTCTAGTAGAGCACTTAATTTGGTGCCCAACTGTCTCTCACCGAACTCGATACCGATCGCCGTTGGCTGCGGAAAAATTGCACCCACCGAGGATTTGTTTAATGCAAGCCTAACGCTCTACCAACGTACCAACTGCGCTACACGGCTTCTTTCTAACTACTGGCTTACATGCAAATAAAATTTCAAGTGATTCCGACGCTTGTGGACTTCGTAGTTATGAATCGTAATGGCATTGTGAAGATTGGAATTGATTTTGCACTTTTGTCGATCTGTCTGATCCTTTATCTAATAGACTTGTCTGTCCGGAACGCTGTTTTGTCTGTCCGGGACGCTGTTTCAGCAGCCAAACCGTAAGAGATAGAGAAAAAAGTTATTAAAGTTATATGTTTGGAATGGTCATGTCAGGTCAGGAACCGAATTTCAGTCACGTGACACACTTCCGGTTTTCGAGAAATCACGTGATTTCCGTCCGTCCGGACGCTGGTCCGTCCGGGACGCTGTTTCAGCAGCCAAACCGTAAGAGATAGAGAAAAAAGTTATTAAAGTTATATGTTTGGAATGGTCATGTTAGGTCCGGAACCGAATTTCAGTCACGTGACACTTCCGGTTTTCGAGAAATCACGTGATTTCCGTCCGTCCGGGACGCTGGTCCGTCCGGGACGCTGTTTCAGCAGCCAAACCGTAAGAGATAGAGAAAAAAGTTATTAAAGTTATATGTTTGGAATGGTCATGTCAGGTCAGGAACCGAATTTCAATCACGTGATTTTAAAAATATTATTGTTTTTATTTAATACGCGTTCTATTTGAAAAACGGTCTTTTTTGTTTTATTAAATGAGACATTTGTCTCACTGTTTGCTAGTTACGTTATAATAAATTAGAGAAACTACTGTAAATCAACCTATTCCGAGGACAAATGGTGTCGGAAACAGTCAATTTCGATCAACAATTTAGCAATGAAAATTAGCTTTAAAGCTCTTAAAGGAAGTCGAATTAAACATTTTGTTGTTATTGGTCTCATATATTGCGGCTAGAGTAATTCTTTTAGTCAAATCTTTGTATTGCTGATTCAATGACAGACAAAATCTTCATTTCATGCTAAACACATCTATTTTTATGTTAAATTTTGCTTTTTATTAACTTGTAGGAGCTACTATGGATGCCGGTACATACAATTTAGTCGAATTTAGTGTATTGTTTTAATTTTATTCCGCACTTAGAAGCTTGTCAATATGAGTTAAAATTATTAATCCCCTCAGTTCCATCACCAGAAGCACAATTTACAACCATAATGTGCTATTATGAGATACATTATTATGCTTAACCCAGACTATAACACGTTCTACCAATTCGACAAAATCATTTTCCAAATTAAGTTGAATTAAGACGTTCAATCTTCAAGACTAATGATTGCAAAAAATACCGTTTTTGTGTTGATTGTTTTTGCTTCATTTATTTTCTCCTTTCACCAAGTTCACTATACTTTCCATTATAACATCAATTCATCTTGCTTTAACATGAGAGAGCTAAATAGACGGCATGGAGAATATGGAGATATTATACGCCATAATTTGGATTTTCTTTGCTTTGAAACACCATACACATCAATATTAACAAGTAATTTTGATAAACAATGTCTTTTTCAATCTTTTAATTTCTTCATCAAACTTACCCCGTACCTCTATAATGAAAACAAGGTAATTTTATTTTGTGGCTCTTGATGAAATCTTTTGTGACCAGCAAGAAAGGAATTAATAATTATCGTTTCTCAAAAACAAGACGTCTACTTCGGATGAAGTAACCTTAAAGTTATAGTTTTAAAATATTAGGCCTTTTTAGACTGAAACTTGAGCTATGCGATCTGATACTTCTTCTTTGACATATCATTCACAATGACTCCCTAAAAACCCAGTAACTATCTTCACTACGAAACCTTTAACAGCATGTGGCATCTCTGAGCCTTTTATAATATTACTGTGACACGAGAGACTAGAGGGATCATTACAAAAGCGTTTGACAGATCCCTCAAACCTGCCGAGTGCGGTCCTGCAAAGGGAGATGATACATGAATTACACGGGCTGCGACAACGACAAGGGCGTCATTCACACACGGAAGTCAATAACCGTTTGTAAATCGTTTTGTTGTGAGCTTATTATAGCTGACTTCGCCACAATGCTCTAGTTAGCCAGTCGTTTATCTCTGGGGCTCCGGAGGAAACCCTCCGTAAATATGACAAATCCTCCAAATTATATCTTTATTGTTACTGATGCTGCTGGCACAGACACTGGGAAAATGCGATGATTTTACGTTTTATGTTTTTGGCATTCTGTCGTTTTTTGTGGGAACGCTTCACCCAAAAGGCGAATTTATCAATTTTCTCAGACTATGGCCTTACGTTACAGCTTTTTTAGGGAAGATCCGAAATGAAGAGTTGATTTTAAAAAGAAATTATTTCCTATTGTACGCTAGCTCCATGGAAGGAAGCCATCATTTTTTTTGTAATAATTCACTGTTACCCTAATGTATCAATAAATATTGAGAGGTAAGATAATGCTGGAACTAACTCAATACTTTTATTTTTAGAACTGCAATCCTTGTGAATATAAGGTAAAGAAATAGCATCAATTTAGAAGTGCAATTCAAATGATCCAATATGTTCAATGTTCAAAGAATGAACGTTAATATGTACAATATTATAGAATCAGAAAATTCGAAACTACGTGCGTAATAAATTTTACATTTTTAACTTTTTCCTCTTGCTGCCAGGAGTAAAACTAACTGTTGAACCGAAATAGATATTGCACTAATATGGTATAATTGATAAAAAATGTGTACTTTCAGGACACGATTGAACTAGCTTGGCTTAAGGCAGCAATATTTATACTTTTATTTCTGCATTTTTTATTAAAAAAGCTAGGTTCTTGTTTGCAGCCATTCTACTGATTCTTCTTGTTGGTTATGTTTATAACATATTTCTCAGACCAATTATATTCCACCACGGAGTAGTGCAATTTAAATGTTATCTGGGTACAAAAGATGTGTTCTCAAACATTTAAATTTGAATTTGAAAATGAGTGCAAAACATCATAGAAAATGAATTATGGTCATTTTAATCAAGTGTTTCGTTTGATTGTTATTCATTTTAATACAGAAACTAATTCAAATAATCAATAGAGACACTGGATAATTTGTCTATGAAGGATGTTGCAGAGAGAAGGCTGTAAAAGTATCTGAACAGTGGGTGCACCACCCACCATAGAAGAAAATAAAGACTGAAACATTGTCGTGTGACGGTCAGGTTAGCTAGCGAAGTTGCAGCGATTACCAAGTCGTTGATGGTAGCATCCAAAGTGTTCGGAAATGATAATACTTTGTAGGTAACAGCAACTCTCTATTTACTTTTTAATGAAATTTAATCATCTTCACACACATATACACATAAACTCATAATTATATACACCAATACGTATAGTACGCGATTAAACAACTATCGTGCTAAGACATAAACGCCCGTTGGTGTTTTCACAAAGCTTAGTGAAGGAAGGCAGTTACTAACGCGGACTCGTATTGTCGATTGGACTAGACGGATCGTAGACTCGAGATCTAAAACGGAATGCCCGAACGCAATGCCGGTACTAAATTCCTTGGTGCTTGTCCTGCATATACTTATATTTATATTAACTTACGTCAATTGCGCCAGTATGGTTGATTTATTGCTCTCTCTCTCTCTCTCTCTCTCTTGGCCGAGCTGGATCTCCCTTTGAGGAAAAGTGCTATTGTGCCTGGGTTCTACCCAGAGAATAGCGTTATTAGCCCTCTTATCGTGCGTGGGTGGTCAAGAAGTTGCCTGAGCCCTCGAGTGGCCGATGCAATTTTGTGAAAACGGGATTCAGAAATCTTTGCAATCTTTGTTCAGCGCCCCTGCTCTCTGTGGTTAGAATTATGTTACCGTGATTGTATTTCTAATTGCGCGTTCTGACATGGTATCTGCGGATGCTGTCCATCAATTGCGACACTTTTTTATATTATTTATGACACTTGTTACTTACTCGCGCGTAGCGTTGCGCCCAAGGCGAGCCATTATTCGACTGCCATCAACCCATATACAAACTGTTTTCAACCAGTGAACTTTTTAGTTTTAGTTTTATATATATATATATATATATATATATATATATATATCTATTACTTAAGATTATGTAGAGCGGTTTTAACAGTTTTGAGAAACTCCTTCGTAGGTACTAAATCTAAATCCAACTATTTATAAATCTTCAAGTTCAAGATATTTTAAATGTTCAGGAGTCGGTGCTATATTGTCAAGAAATACAGATATCATTCAAAGTTTATCGGGTTAATAATAGAAGAAAACTAATACTACTTGCATAATTATTTATCAAAATGGAGACACAAGGTTTTTATATTACTTTGCTGATTACGGAAGATCTGTATATTTTTGTTTTGCTATTTTAATTGTTTCATAGTAATTTAAAGCTGTCTATAGCTTTTACCTGTATTTCTGCATTGAAGAACCGTCTAAAACCTCTATTTAAGGAATCTACATCCTCTTATAAGTATGACATTGAATCTGCAAAGTCGCAAGTGTTCAGAAAAAACAATAAACTGTGTTAGACCTTAGACCCAGATTTTTCGATTGATTTCCAGAATAACAAGAGTAATATAAGTGATTCCTGAAAAATTGCGTATGTATCAGTAGATACGGGATTCCACTCTTCACTTAATATTTCTCGCCCCACTTAATGTAAACTATAAATACATTACACAGTATGCAATCATAATGATGAAACTGCACTAACGTGGTTCACCCTCCACCCAAAAGAACCTACATTTTTACATATTGTGGTGTTAGGTACCTAATCTCCAATGAGTGAATGTCGAAGAAAGTGTATTTTTCGTATTTCCATATATTTGTACCAACTTACTTAGTATTTAATTCAATCTACTCTCACCGGTGTAAAGCAAGGGGTGGGGGAGTTGAGTGGTCTATCTTTGACTGGTCTTTTCCATGTGTCTTTACGCTTCTTCAGGTCTTGTACAGCACTTATTTTTTTGTACACCTTCCTGGTTATTCTGGTTTCCGCCATCCTTTTTACATGACCGTGTCGTCTTACTGAATACTATTTTGAGGTTTTTTGCTTTCACATTAAACTTTAGTCTATGTGCGTGTGTTAGTATGAGCATGGCCACTTTACTAAATATTTGAATTTTTACTTTTCTAATATTTCTCTTTTTACTCCTGTTCCGGTTCTTGTTCTTATTTCTGCATTTTGCATCATTTAAATACTTGAATATTTGCGCTTGTTGTCATCTTTCTCATCCCAAGTGTACTGTATGCTACTATTTATTTGTTCCCTAAAACCATGGTCCTCGTCTTTTTCAGGTTGATCTTCATGTTCATTTTTTCTAATAATTTTCTGAAGATCTTCATATTTAAGGTCTTCTTGTCTTCCGCTATTATAATCATGTCAGCATCATAACATATTTCTCTCACTTTTGTTTTAGTCTTCTTAGCTTTTTCCGTCACTTCATCCAGGACTAGCAAAAACGGTAACAGTCGCAACCCGGATAATGACGCCAATGTCCTATTGCGATGGATATTAACGTTATTGGCCGTCAAATATCGTTGATAAACTCATGTAATGGCCAATGATGCTATAAATAACAATTTAGCCAAATTTAGAAATAAAAGCAGATTGAAAATTGTGTCCATAATTCAAAATGTGTCGGAAGATTAGCGTACACAAATAAAGTTGCTTAATAATGTCAACGGTATCCAGTAAAAAATGACAATAACCAGGAGTTGTCGATTATTATAATTTTATATGGAAATAATAAACAACGTTAATGATAACTGGACATTAACGTTAAAGACTGGAAATTAACGGAAATTACAGTCAGTATAAATCAATTATGATATTGCCCGGACATTAACCTGATAGGCTTATTAATGTCTTTTGCACCAATCATAGGTGTAGATTTTCATGAGTAACATTTACGATTAAACTTGGGCTACTTTCTAAATTGAGTTTTTATTTTTAAATTTTTACAGAAATAAATATGTTAGCATGTAAGGTAAATTTAATTTTTTATGTTTGACTCATTGAGACTAAAACCGAGCAAATTTTATTAGAAAAAAAATGCGAGTATATTTTTTAGACGGTGTCTTACGCTTGTTTATTGTATAATTCTTCTTTTCCAATATACTTGTCAACCACTGCTCTTCTTTACTAAAATTATTTACACATTAGACATTACCCTGTAACATGCAGTTAAATTTCCCCTAATAACATTATTCCCCGAAACCTATAGATTGATACAGAGTTATAAACTTACGAAGGTCACTGGCTTTCTTATTCAAAGCAGTTTTAAAGATTCGCTCTCTTATTATAGGGTTTCAATAATTACTGGTTGTAAAACTTTAATTTCAAATATCCCGAATTATTTATTAACCGAACAAATAAAGGCACGAGCTAGAAAAGGCGCTGGCGGGCTGCTAACAAGCAATTCTTCAATTTGTTGGGGGTGTTACGTCAGGGTACCATCTAGCTCCTTTTATTTACAAATCGTAAATTAGACCTGTTCGCAGTTTTGGCTAGTTCGCTTTTTATTGTTAATAACCGTGTTTACGACCTTTATTACACCCACTGGTTTAATAAGAACGTTGTCTTGGGCGTTCGCCTTTCGCGCGGTAATTTGCATTTAAGCCAGTCAAAACATCGTGACGCAACGTCCTTAAAATGTGGCAATTAATCCCAGTAAAAAACAAGCCCGCCCCCACATTGTCGTCCTTAAATTAGAAGGTTTAATAAAGTTTACAATGAGAAGACTCCAAAAGGTACTTCACAGGTACCAACGAACGAATTCATAAATGCATGGGAACGCGAAGAAAAGCGTAAAGCAAACATAATGGAATGCTTTCCCTAATCCTGTAAACCCTTGTTGCCACTCGACATGTGAATAAATATTTTTAATCCTGTTACAAACCCTCCGATTTGCCAGCCTATAATAATACAATAAAAGGAATAAAGCCGGCATTGTGGTGTACTTTCGAGGATTCCAAAGCGAGCTCGATTGCCCTTTGCAGGCATTCTCATTATTGTCACACACTGAATGGAAATGTTCGATTAACAAGACTTATGAAATCAGTTCTGGTTTTTAAAATACCCGAAGTTTTAGATACCTATATTTTTATTTTTATAAAAATGTAGTTACGATTGCCATTATATTTAAACTGTCGAAATGACGAAATAGGCAAAATATAGTAGTAGTCAGGCAACTACTCGTATAATAACAAGTTTACTGAATTTTTAACCTTTTTATCCCAGAAATTAACGTCAGAACAGATAATCGTCTAAGGAACTAGACAGACCACCAGCATAGTCGATGCGACTGTTAGTATATTAAAGATGCGTCTAAAAACTTTAATATGTGAAGGTTGGCTACAGCTAAATGACTTTTTTAATACTTCACTTCTCAGTCGCTGCAGCTAATTTGATTTAATTTACTGATTAGCCATGCAAAGTGAAGCCGACTGATGATTTTTGCATTTGGAAATATTTTGGTAACTGAAAGTAAAAGTTTAATTTTATTGAGGGTGTATCGGTTCTTTCTTGCAGTTTTTTTAGATATTAAATGGCATAATGACAACAAATTGTGATATGGACTTATATCTTTTTTCCACTCCGTAAGTTACACCAATTTAAAAAAAATCGTTTTCTTAATGTTCACCTAAAACTAGAAGATATATTAAATTAAGATTTGGTGCACTCAAATGTCAAATCAAATACAATTTGTTAAACAGTTTTGAGTAAAATGTAACAATAACCGAAAGTTGCAAATTTGTTAATATTTTTATGTCCTACCAGTACATTAATTAAAATTAATGACTCTATTTTAAGGTATCTTAGATACAAAATAACGCTCCAGGGCAATTATTTTCTTCATAAGAACACTAGGGGCCGGTTGCAGAAAGCAATGTTAAGTCTGGTGTTAGCTAACATCGCGTCAAAGTGAACAAAAACGAATCAAATCTCAAATGCTTATGGTAACTAATACATTAGTAAACAAAATTTGATGCGATTTTGTTCACTTTGACGCGATGTTAGCTAACACCAGACTTAACATTGCTTTCTGCAACCGGCCCTAGGGTTATTATGAAAAATTAACAGTATTTGTTTCCATGGATACAACTTTATTATGCACCACTGTCACAATGAAAATTAATGACAGCTTATCTAATGTCACAAATCTAACTTAGATCAGCTAACTATATCAATCTTAAATACTATATCATAGTAATTATATGAATTGAATATGAATATGAATTAAGTAAGAAAATTGGTAGGACATAAAACCTTGAAGGCACCACAGGCATTATGAGCTAAGAGCCCGCGATTGTTGTACACACCTCGGGCCAAAGCCCTCGGTTAGTACACTAACAATCTTGGGCTCTTATTTTACTCATAATTCCCCTTGGTACCTTAATAACTATAACAAACTAGCTCAAATAAAATGTCGGAAACGGTTCGTGGGTATAAATAATGCGTAACAAATGTATGTAGTTGCAGTAGCAGCAGTAGTCGAGCTGCGACGTAAAACAAGTTACAATAAGATAGCAAATCCCCAAGAAAACCAACAACGGCTAACATCAAAGATAAACAATATATTTGTCCAAAATAATGGTATCAATGCACAAAAAAATATACCAAACGGACCTCTTAAGAGAGTCTTGATTAATATCTAACGGAAAAGTATGTAAATCCACAACACAACAATCCGCGAGGAATGCTAACCCCAACTCAGTTTGATTATGACACATTTTAAGCTACCCGACATAAAAATCTAAAGTGAATTGAGCTTCTAGCCAACGGTACAGTTCAAGATAACAATCACATTACTAATACCAGGTTCGTGAATTCAAAATCTACCAGAAATTCTTAACTTATAATTATTACAACATATTTAATGCACGAATAGTATCAAGGATCCGGCAAACAAAAAGATCTGATTTGTAAAAGCGCACAAATTCGAGTGAGCCATATAGTAAACAAGTCTTAAATAAGAAATCATTGATAACGCGGGCACAATCGTCGACGAGGTCGCACCAAACGTAATGTATTTATAATAATTAATTTATCGCATACAACACACATTTATTTATTTATTTTGGTACTCAGCCAACAGCCGTTAGGCCAATTATAGGCGTCGCTGTACATTTTATGGGGACTTCCAACCCCACTAACGACTGTCACGATGTTATGACAACCGGGACCAACTATTTCCGTGACAGCCATATAACGAGGCGTCGAGAGAAGCAGCCATGGAACTCCCATCCAAGTTCTGATCAGAAAGAGCGTGGCTTAACTCTGCTGATCCTTCGTCTAATCGATGAATACCGCACGTATGTGTGTGTAATTAAATGATCCGTTTACTATTCTTAACAAACGAAAGGTACAGAAAATTTGAAAAAATACAAAGGGAATGAAATTCGGTAAACAATAGATGGTTATTTATCGGCAGCAAAGTTACAATAAAGTTGAATCGGTTAACAGCTGTTGGTTGCCTAGAAAAGTTTCAACCAATAATTTAATATCTGCGTTCTGGGTAGTTTCTATGGCGGGCACGATTCAATAAACCATGAATTTTCATCGTACAAGGAAGCGTGAGGTGTGATGCCAGGTGCACGAAAAATTGGAACAATTGAAAGACTTGACTTTAACAGCTGCGACAAGTATTACAAATCCAGGAGAGTATGTCGGAACTGTCTTCCGACTTACTTTTTCTAGCCTCAAATCTGCAATCCAACACGCGGGCAACCGTGAAGCAATTTACACATTTACAAAGTTTCGGGAACACGGCGAATACGTGATCCACGTAGAAATATCGGAGAAGGAACGCTCAATCCAAAGTAGGTACAGAGCACGACAGGAAAAAAGAAAAGGCTTGAAAATAAAATTAACTGAGCATTATTCCTCGTCAAAACAAAGATAAGCAAATTTTGCCTTAGATTGCTGGCGCCCAACAAGAGTTTTACTTCCAAAATGCAATAATATCCTGACGTAATCAGATGGGTACAGAAATTAACCAATAAGACGAAAAGACACGCATCGCCAAAAGAAAACCCCGAGCAAACACGTCGCTTCTAAAGTAAGATCCAAAATACTTAAAAGAAAGACAGGCCGGAAAAATATCCCCACCCTGAAACTGAGTACAGGAAAGGAAAGGAATGCCAATCTTAAATTCGAAAATCACTACAAACTATTTAGGCGACCACGTAGGAAGTTGCCGAAACTATAGTAACAGCGGGCGGGAATTCGAAGTAACACTTTCGGACCGTAACAAATTAATCAAACGAAGTTGCCTTAACTGGCACACTTCAGTAGCGTATATATTTTTTAAGTAAATTAAAAAACCAGCGAGCAAAATTTATTTTAAATTTCTGTAACTAGTTAAGGAGTCGATATAAAGTATGAACGCTTTGGTTCAGTATAATTTCTTTCTTGAAAAAAATGAGGGGAAAATAGTGATGCCTTCGATATTTAATATTTATATCTAGGGTGAACGCTATAACGATAAGATTGGCTATATCGACATAGGGCTACATTCAAGGATTTGACTTGATTTTTTGGTTCCGGTTTCAAAACTTTTACATTTTTGTTATGGTTCTGGTAATGCTTATCATCAGATATGGTTTTTGATTACGGTTTTCGGTAGTTTTAGATCTTTTTCTTTTAACAACACATGTAATTCACAATCCGATTCTAGATCAATTTTCCCATCAACAGACTTGGGTATTTCATCTTCCGCCTGATTACCATTTTTAAAATTGTTGTAACGTTTTGATTATAAGTATGTGACTAAACTCTGTTCAAAAATCAGAAAAACCTGTTGAATTAGGTTGGTAAAAATTAAAAACACTAGATAGTGGTTTTTTTGCTATATTGGTAAGAGTACAAACTATGACATACTCTGATTATAACATTTATTTGTTCAAAATAAAATTTCAAGTAGTTCAAAGTAGAGTTAATTATGTTTTTTGTTCACCGTTCTTTAATCAGAACTTCTGTTTTTACACCAACTGACAAACTAGACCCTTAACATTAAAATTACAGTTTTACCAAATTTTTCACTAGACAGCGTTGTCTATAGGAAATATCGCAGAGAATGAGGCGTTGGTGGTTTTTTAATTTTTGAACAGAGTAATGAGTATACAATACATATATATATAGTTTCACTAAATGTTGTACATATTGCTCTTTCCTGTTGCTCAGTTGACAGTAAAATGCTATCTATACTTTGGATCCATATTTCCATAACTAATAAATCATTTAAAACAGGTTCATATACGATATCACAAGTGTGTGGATTCTTTCCGGATTTTTTAATGCTATTTCCGATTTCCGCATTAATTTTAATTGCACTACCTCGTAGATGTGGTGCGATTACGTTGCAGAAATTCAACGAAAGTAAAATTTAGTGGAAAAATCCATGCATACGAGGGCATATTCAGTAAGAAAATCGATCGACATCAAAATGCAAGTTATTCTTCTATTAATCGTGTAGATAGTACAAATTCTTTACAAGCAAGATTCAGTAAGTGCAATTTTATATTTAATTTTGTAGTTAGTAATTCAATCAAATCTATTTTTTAAAAATCACCAATTAATTATTCATGTTTTGCCAGCGTGACCGAGCGGTTAGGGAGCTCAGGCTGTGGTGCCACGGTGCGGGGTTCAATTCCCACATCTGGCAACTGGAGGGCGGCCCACCCAGTTGCTTTAAAAATTGGGTACCGAAACCACAGCTGTGGAAGTAGGAAAAGTAAGGCAGTCGTCGAAGGAGTGATGCTAACCACATCACCCAGTACGTGGATAACTGTGTGCCAGATGACTGGGTTTCGGTGAGAGAGAGATAGTAAGAGATAGTGGCCTGAACTTCTTTTTCTAAACTATTTATGTTAGTTATATACCAAATGGCATTTTATGTTGCTTCGAATACAACCCAAATACGAACTTTCTATTGGTTGCCTGTAGCGTTGTACAATTTGTTCTAGAATTCAAACTCAAAAATGTAGCAGATATTTTTTTAATTTTGCAAATACATGATATCCAAATGCCATAAAAATTATAACTTTTTGTTTGTACTTAAACCCGAAAATATAAATGTATATGCGATAAATAAATACGAATTTAAAAATGTCTGGTCAACCAACGGTATTGTCAATGTTAAATGTGCAAATAATATCGTTTATAAAGTTGTAAGTGATAGTGACCTCCTTGCACTGGCTCATACTGAGGATACCGTAAAATAAAATAAAATGTGCGCACTCCTGCTGTGCTGTGAATTTCTCGTCAGCAGCGTTCTTATCGCCAAATTTTTATATTTATTTTTCTTTTTAAGTTTAATTGAAGTCTTGTTTATTTTAACATAATATACATATTTTTCTTGCTGATTAGCTAATAATCAAAGTGAATAATAATATAGATCTTGATACCTTTTTTCGTGATAAGGAAACTTTAATATGTAATATTGATGATTTCGGAAATGTTCGGGGTAAATATATTAATCCTATTTCGCTTTTACACTTGAATATCCGAAGCCTTAATAAGAATTTTCATGAATCTGTTGTATTATTGAATCCCTCCATACTCGTTTTGATGTCATTTTACTCAGCGAAACATGGAAGATACAAAATGAAATAGATAAATACAAAATAGCTACGACTCTTTTAATCAGAATGATGGAATTGTTATTTATATGAAAAACAGTTTGCAGCATAACTCCCAGGTGATTCATGCTATTTATGGATTAAGTAATCTTTGATTAATTTTTTCACATAATAATGTAACTTCAAAATTATAGTTTCCAACAAGTGGAGATTTTTGCAGGCGATATTAATGTTGACATTCTGAATTGTGATTACGTTGATAACGAATATTTAAATTTGTTGAGTTAATTAGGCTATCTTACTTTTCTATCTAAGCCTACAAGAGTTACTGCCTCATCTTCCTCTTGCATTGATCATTTTTTTAAAACTTGATAATAGATATCTTGATGATGCTGTACCGATAGTTATTGAATCGTCAATAACAGATCATTATCCTATAGCTTTATTAATTCTACCAAAGAATGTTGTTAGTCGTTCTTCTACAAATAATGAATTGATCAATAGCTTTAAAAGTTCAATAGATTACACCAAGTTGTTACAAAATTTATATCATGAATTCTGGAATGATGTATTAAATTTAAATGATACCAACTTGGCAGCGTCACTTTTTGTTAATAAACTTTAAAAGTTATATACCAAGTGCTCAAAAAGCCATTAAGATCTCTTCTAAACAAAGCCAGATTAAACCCTGGATGACAAAAGGAATCTTAAAGTCAATAAGAATGAGAGCTAAGGTAAGCAAGCAAGCCTTAAAAATTTAGATAATCAGGAACTTGTTAAACAATACAAAAATTAGCGCAATTATTTAACAAATTTAATAAGAATAACTAAAAATAATTATTTAAAACATAAATTAGACTCTGCTCAGGGAAACCTTAGAAAAACATGGCAAGTTGTTAGAGAGGCTACTAACTCTTACAATATAACACCGATAAAGAAATAGAATCCATTGTTAACGAAGATAATATTGAACTATCAGATAACAAAGATAAAGCTTCAACAAGTATTTTCAGAGTGTTAGAATTGACATGGCCGATAACATTTCAGCTGACATTAATCACAAGTTTCAGGACTCATATAATCAGAATACCGGTTACTTATATCCTGTTACCGAGGCTGAAATACAAAATTACATTAACTTGTCAAAAATCAACAGTTCACGCCGTATTGATGGTATATCCAATATGTGTCTAAAGAAAATATCTCCGCATATTTTGAAGCCTCTAATTCATATATATCGTTATCATGTACCATCAGTAAAATACACTGCTCAAAACTGTATAGAGATATTTCTAAAAATTCTTGTAAAATATATAAAACAACGACTATACGCATAGTTTAGATGTAAAATTGTTAGATGTACGCAATCAACTCAGAGGTAATGCACGTCTTACAACCCCAGTGCAAGATCAATTTTTGCAAATTAATGCTCGTCGTAATAAAACTTACACAGTTAACTCACTTTATTTTAATCAGTGACCAAATCGTGCGCAATAGATTGCATGAGGTGCAGTTGAGATCCTAGAGACCATTAACAGTTCCTGTCATAAGTAGACAAAATCAGAGAGAGCGGTATCTGTTGGGACGAGACTTTTAAAATTGGCAAAATTAGCAGTGGTCATTTATACTTTTCTCAGATGAGTCAAGAGTTAGTATTCATCCTGATTCGAGAAGAGTACGTGTGTGGAGAGAGCCAGGATTACAAAATCGACTCCACACGGTACAAGAGGTTCGACCTTATAGAGGTAGATCACTGATGGTTTGGGCTGGAATAAGCATTGGTGGAAGAACTGATATCCCTGTATGGTTTTGAGCAGTGTACATAATTGAAAAATGTATTAATATTAGGTTCACGTCGTTTTTTGACAAATTTAACGTTTTGGCTGACAATCAATATGGGTTTCGTAATAATCTTGGTACCAATGATGTCTTATTTGAATTAGCAAAATGTTTACATAACAGTCTAGATAAAAACAAAAAAACATTGGCAGTTTTTTTGGATCTCGCAAAAGCCGTTGATACTGTTAACCATGATGTTCTCTGTCGCAAACTGGACAGCATTGGAATTAGAGGAAGAGCAAATGATTTAATCAAATCGTATCTAACTAACAGAATGCAAGCTGTTCGTGTTGGTTGTGATATGAGCGACGAAATGGAAATAAAAATGGGTGTTCCTCAAGGTACTGTTTTGGGTCCAATCTTATTCTTAGTCTACATAAATGATCTTGTTAAGATGGAAATTGATGGAAATCTCTTCATTTGCTGACGATAGTGCTGTTTTGTTTGAGGCACGAACTGTACTGATCTAGTGAGGAAGGCATGGCTTTGATAATGCAGAAATTCAGTATTGATTTCTTATCCTTAAACTTAACAAAAACTAAATTTATACATTTTACTGTAAGGCAATTATCACCCATACCCTTTGAATCTACTTGTGTATATTCAGTAAAATGTTTAAAAACGAAAGTCAACTGTTGTTGTAACAATTAAATTTTTTCTGTTCCCTACATTAAATACCTATGAATTAAAGGAATTTATATAGATTCACAATTGAAATGGAAGAAACATATCCAAGAAATTGTTACTAAAGTTAGTAAAACTATTTATAGATTTAAATTACTTGGCAATATAATGAAAAATATTACAATTAAAAGTATCTAGTTTGCTTTAGTGCAGTCTGTTTTTATGTATGGCATAATTGGTTGAGGTGGTGCTGCAAACTATCACTTAATTCCTTTAGCGGTCTTACAAAAATTAACATTGAAAGTTATGTTCTCCAAACCAAATTGTTATCCCTCGGATTTACTGTTTCAAGAAGCAAATATCCTTTCTATTAAACATCTCTACATAACTACGCTGGCTACCTTGTCTTTTAAATTGCAGCTGACTTTCGATAGATTCCTCATAATTATTTAACGAGAGGTAAGACTGCTTCAGTTGTAGTTATTCCCAAAAAGACTAAATCTGCCTCTCAAAAATTCAGTTATTTTAGTATTAAATTGTTTAACATTATTCGTAGTGAAATAAAACTTTGTAGAAACCGTACTTCCTTTAAAATCAAAATTAAAAAATGGGTTCTGAGTAAGCCTATGGATTTTTATACTTAACCTGTCGGAAACCTACGGCTAGTAATATTGCAAATTATTGTTGTTTATTACTATACATGTATGTCTTATCTTTTGATTCCCATAGTATATTTAGTTATTGCCTGCTGCGTTTGCGATGCTCTTGTATAGATATTGACCAAGTCAAATATTGTTTAATATAGTTAATTTTTTGCCATCTCTATGTAGGAGCGTCGTAGATGTGGAGGCAGCATGATAATTTAAGTTCGTCTGCCACACTCAAGCTTGGCTTCTGTGGCTTTAATTTAATTTCTAAAAAATATGTATTCTAAAATGTTGGGAGTAACTAAATACATAAAAAATACACAACATTCTTGCACCTATGAAAAGAAATGTGATACAGAAAAATCTGAAAGTAAATGATAATATTGGTAACTGTTGTTTTGCCGAGGATGATGTATTAATTTCATTATGTGCCGCAGATTGTAAGGATTAATTTTCGGAATTAATTTTCGGAATTAATTGGAATCAGCAAAATGCTTTTACTTGCAAAGACGTAAGTACCAGTATTTTTATTTCGGTCGTTTTCGATTACGATATTAAAATTTTTGAATAGCGGTTTTCGTCAGGTTGGGATATAAAACATTTTGCGTTTTTTACCGGTTTTCGGTTTTCGGCTAAAATATAGTGCTACAGCTACAAATACAAGGGAACCTGGTTAACTGACCACTTTGTAAGTCAACCACCTGACTAAGACGACTTATTTTGACCAGTCCCAGCCAAATTCCTATATCTTTGCATGTATTATTTTCTTGAATGTAGAGCACCTGCCAACCCTGACCATGAGCCCTGATTTAAATACTGTTAAATTTATTTCTACACGTATATCACAAGAATTATTCTTGTGCGTATATGTTGCTGTTGACCATATCCTGAAGGTCAAGTGGGATACTTTTGGAACTGTTATGGCTATGTCAAAAATTTCATTCACAGCGCCCTTACCTGTCTAGATTGTTTTGACTGGCCGTTCTAAAACTGCATCTCTTGTGGAATGTGTTTACTTTTTTCTGCAGACCAATTAGCAGGAATTCAAAAACTGTCAATAAAAAATCTTATAAGTTGACCACCTTCCCAAGTTCACCATTTTGTGTCGGTTTCGTAGGTGGGCATCTTCTATTCATCTACTGTATCATCATAAAATCTATAAACATCTGGTAACTAGTTTACTCTCCCCCTATTACTAGCCATCCTATATATAGGAAACTAAAGGAGTTTTGGATGACTAGAAGAGGGGATTGTAATTAAAATACGTAAGAAAGGTAATATTTGTCATTGTGAAAACTTCTAAAATCAGTTAAAGGATTACTTGCATTTGTATCTCTGATTCACATCGTGTTTCCACTGTTGTCAAACCAAAACTTAGAAGAGGACAAGCAGGCTTCAAACCAAGCCATTTGTGCGTGGACCACATAAACAGTGAGAATAATTATTGAGCAGTCTCTCGAGTGGAGGTCCTCTCCTACCTCGATATTCAACCTACCTCTCGCTATAATTCGCCAACATGAAGGTGCTCCAGAACACTATATCCTTGGAAGTTCTATGTTATCTTTGCGTGAATTATAAAAGGAGGTCCAGCAGTGGCGTAACTTGGTACCCGCAGACCCCGCGGCCGCGGGGGCTCCTGTGCCTGAGGGGGACCGAAGGGCCCCCTAATTTTTTCTTTCATTCAATAAAAGCAAGCAGGAAAAAACCTTTCTATTTCATAATGAGAGGTCCACTCAAAAAGCAAAAGTAGTTTTGAATTGCCGGCTTTTAAATTCAAGCTGCCATAGATTGTTTTGTAATGTGGGGCATAGGGTAATGAAAGTGGCGAATTTCCTGCAGTCGTAAGGCTAATTTGAGTTCACTTAATACCGCCCGTATTGTAAGAATTCTATCTTTTAACAACATGATCATTAAAAGTTGGATCTAGATTGTTTTGACGCCTATCCCTATCCTCATTCTGTTACCAGCACAGTTGCCAACTGTATTGCTACTATTTAAAACATCTACACAGTTTTTGGATTAAGCATAAATCGGTTCCATTACGAGCGCATCCGCTATAAAAAAAAGAAACTTAACCCTATACGATGGTCAGAAACCAAATTCTCACCGCAATTAAATTACACTGATTTGATGAAAGCTACAACCTATATTAGAAACCTCTAGAATATTTTATAGAAATATCGAAGTGAGCACCTTAATGCTAAATTAGAAGCAACCAATTTAGCCAACAACTGCACCATAAATCCTACATTTAAAAAGAAACGCAGACCGAAAGTTAAAAGACATTTTGACGAACTTTTGGAAGATCAAAGATTATCGGATTCTAATAACTATTTTAAAATCAACATTTTTTAAAGAGCTTTAGATATCACAATAACTCAGTTAAGTCAGAGATTTGAATCTATGTTTCAAACGGTAAACTTTTTTAGTTTTTTAAATCCAAAGACTTTTTGCGAAATGACTGAGAAAGATCTCTTTTCCAAAGCAACAGCTTTCCAAATATTTTATAAAAAAGATATTTCCCCTGTATTTCCTGTGGACATTTGTTGCTGTGCAAACAATTATTATAATCTAGAATCTAGATAAACTAAAAGAGGTTAAAAGCGTGAAACAATTTGCTAAGTATTTAATAGTTGATAATCGGAATTTATCACCATTTTTTCTGAAATTGCGACAGCGCTGTTATTATTTTTAACATTACCTGTTTCGGTCGCTTCAGCTGAAAGAAGCTTCTCTAAATTAAAAATTATGTCAGAAACAGTATTCATCGGGAAAGATTGGAAAACTTTTTTTTATTGTCCATTGAATCGGAGATAACTGATAAAATGGAATTGCAAGAGGTTATTGTTATTACCGATTTTGCAAACATTAAGACCAGGCGTACGCACATCGCTTAAAATCTCGTTTTTATTTTTTAACTATCTTAGATAAGACATTGTTTTGTAGTGCCTAATCTTATTATTATTGATTATATGTATTATTATTATTGATGTTTTTGCCACTTGATTTTATTATGGACTTATAAGTGGTTCGCGGCAAAATTTCGCGGGGGTGGGGGGGGGGCGAAATCTGAAGTTACGCCACTGAGGTCCAGTACGTTGGCCCGCAAGATCTCCACGTCTTAATAAAGTAGATTTTTTGTTTTTAGAAAAAAGTAAACAAGAATATTGAGATAATATAATTTAGAAGATTTTTTATTAAGTTAATAATTTTAATCACTACTATTATTTATAAATTTATTATCAAAATTATTGACTTAGTAAAAAATCTTCTAAATTATATTATCTCAATTATAGAAAAGTCAATTATAAATCAACTAGCGGAACGTAGCTACGCATCCACTACTAAATACGGTACACGAAAATCTGTCCATGGGCATTCTATCTCTCAACGGTCAAAAGGGTTGGGGGGGGGGGGGGTCAGAAAAAATTCGGGAAAGTTATTCGAACGAAGGACAGAGGCCTGTAGCGTACACTGACGTACTTGTATAGCTTTTTAACATTAATTCATGTTTGTCAGTACATCAATGATATAAGTATCATGCAATTTAAAAAGTATTGTTTTTATAAAAATATTATAAAAATTTTCTCCTAAATCCATACATTATTTCTTAATTTCTGATATTTCGCCGAAGAAATGGGTGGAAAATACCAATTAATTAGTTTTCCGCCAAAATATTTGTATTTTATTAATAGCGTATCAACGATAAACCGTATTATCGTAAAAGCCGTATAATATTATTTTTATTGCGCCTCCAACGGAATTTCCGACGAATTTCAGTCCCATCCAGATGGCAATCAAGCAATAAATTACGTTTAGTAAATATTTTTAGAGTCTGATGATTAATTTTGCGATAGTCAGCTGTGTTATGCCTGATTTATGGTTAATTATTATTAATGATTCATTGCCAAACATCTGTAGGTCGCAATTCCATATTTTGTGTCTGCATTGACACTAATTTTACTGCTTTGAGGAGGCGGCAAAAAACATTAATTTTAGCGAATAATTGGAAATTAGAAAGGTAGCAGTTTACTGACAAATTTGTAGAGGCGTTGTAATCGTCACTATGTACATAAAGGAGGCCTTTGATTGAAAAGGAGCCGAAATTTGAAATTATTTTTTGGGGTATTGGGGGAAGGTTCAGGAAAGCTTCCGCCATTTAAAAAAAGCCTTGCTGGCATAAAACCGAGAAAATTTCGGTAAAATTACTACAGACTGAGCACCTTAAAAAATTTATTCTGCCAACTTTTGCTTTAACTTAAGAACTATTACTTAAATGAGAGTAATATTTTGCACACAGCTCAGGTTTTTGCCCTTGGTCATGGTTTGAACCAAACATATACAGGGTGGACAACTTAAACAAATGGTTTGTGTATTTTTGTTTATTTTAACTGAGAAATAAATAAAAGTAATAATTTGCCCGTAGCTCAGGTTTCACCCTTGACGAAAATGGGACCCAACAGATAGGATAAGTTTGTAAGCGACCAAAAGGGCAATGAATAAGTGCGTTGTGTTTAATGCGGAGATGCAAAGGGTTCTGCGTTCTGCATGGCAATGTGCGACAAATGGTCGGGCTATTGCCTATCGTTGAAATCGCATTCGCAAGCGCTGAATTTCGAATCCCACAGCCGGTAATGTTTTTTTTAAATTAAAATGTATGTAATTCGCATTACCAAGTGTTTCCTTCTATTATTTTAGTATTATTAGGAACATTGAGATATGTTTACCCTTAGTTTCGCAATGTGCATTTGCGAGGGAAGTTCTGAGTAAAGCCCTTTACAAAATTTGTACCTTTTTATTGTTCCACACAAGTATTTGAATTTCGTTATTTTGCTGTTGATGTCTCTGTGTTCTTCATATGTAATTTTGTATCCTAGATAACTGAACCAATTGATTTGTTGGATTAGCGTGCCATCAATAATGATTTTCGCTCGAATAGGATCTTGGGCTTTAAAATCTATCACCTTAGTTTTTGAAATATATATTTCTAAATTATATATTTTTGACGTTTTGTATAGTTTATGTATGTGTGCATGTATGTACGTGCCAGGGGCATAACTGCATGCCACGTCCTATTTTCTAATTTGAATACGCAAATAAATTGAAAAGCTTGAAAAGCAGACCATAACGCTCCAGGGCCTAAAAAGCGGGTGTTATCATTACCATCTCATAACATGCGCGCGTAAGCATTACAGCAAATAAAAGATCAGTGGAAAAGAAATTTATTAAACATTTTCAACAGTAAACATTTTTTAAATTTTTTACCTGAAAATTCTCAGAACCGGAAATTTGGCAAGGGATGGTAACACTGTAGTGACGTAAATACATGTTAGGTAAAAATTGGGAATTTAGAGAAATTGTTTTACTTGTCTAGGAAAATAAAAAATAAGAGATTGACGACGCTAATTACTATCGTCTTCTATTACTACCGATGTGGATTTACATCTGTGTGAACTACCATCGATGTAAACTAACACCGCCTGGGTTTACCACCGACTGAGTTTACCACCGTCTGGAAACATCTTCGGGTGCATCTGATAGTAGTTGTTGTAGCACCCCTTACGTGAATGACCAAGACTTTGAATTTCTTTCGAAATTAACAATTTCACAGCAACAGCAATTATTGCGTATTTAAAATGTATTTCTGGTGTACTTGATAAGCTATTTGTTTGTTCTATTGTTCCCTTTTTGTGTTTCTTCGAGCCATGCGATAGCTGTTTCCTTTGATGTTTTTTCCGTCGACAATCAGATTGTTATACTTCATTATTACGTGTTGTCCTTGCTTTCTCAGTTTATTCAATATTTCAATTTGTTCTTTAGTTTTTTAATTTTCTACTACAAGCAACTTTGTTCTATACTGTTGTGGACTAGATGCAACAACATTTTAATCATTTCAGTTAATTATATTGGCAATTGTAGAATTACCACAAAAGAAAAAAGACTTAATAACCACGAATCATAAAGCACATAGCATTGAAATACGCAAAGCCTTTTGGCAAATCAAATCATGCAAACTTTGATTATTAACACCATCCGTGCTTGAAAATTCGTAGGTTTAGAACATTTTCTCTTACTTTAGTTAACATTTAACTGAAGTGGTTTCGTTTCCACAATTGTAAATAATCAGTAACCAAATGTAGCAGGTTTAAAACGCCATACTAGCTCTTAAAATACAAGGATCAAATTTACCTGTCCGAGAAGCTTTTCTGGACAAAAGTGCGATGACACGGTGCGAAATAATGATGTGAAGTGAAAAAACAGACATAGTGGCGCTTAATTACGCCGAATATAATTGAACTGCACTAATTATTTATAGTTGTGTACCACAGATAATTGAGTTTATGTATAAACTTAAAATTTTATGTGCCCGATCTTAGTAAAAATGTAAAATGTCCTAAGAGGCTGGAATTAGTGACACAGCAAGGGTAATTGTCACAGTTGCTCTAGATTTTATTCTGTTTTTAGTGTGATTACGTTCCTTTGTACTTCAACGATCACCTATAAAATTAATTTGTATTAGAACATTGTACGAAGCCAAGCAAAACATGTAATAGATTATAAGGGGGCATGTAGAAGCCAGATATTAATACATAAAAATCAGTGTTTATTATAAAATTTATCAAATTTTGATCGAAATGTCAAATAAATTTTAAATTTATTATTTTTTTCTATAGCACATGTTAAAGTGTGCTTTTATCAACTCAAAACAAAAGGTCAAGTTTTACTTTAACAGCAAGGGTAGATAAAGTAGCACTTTAACATCAAGGATAGATAAAGTAATTTAATTTTCTAACTTTTGTTTAAATTAAATATGACAGCTTCCTATTATCGTAGCAACCCAATCTAGCTACTGACATTTTGAAATGTGATTGACTGTCATTATTTTCTTTTGAAATTGTTAAAGTTCTTGCTATAGAAAAAAATATTGTATTATACACGACGATAAAGTTATTTCTATCCACTCTTGAATCATTAACGTCTCGACTTCGTCTCGACGTTAAACGATTCACTCGTGGATAAAATTTAACTTTATCGTCTTGTATAATAAATTACTATTAAATATCTAAATCTACTTGAATTTGGATATAATTTTAGTTATAGCTAGAGAATAAGTGATGTGTTAGTTAGAAAAAAATTCAAATATTGACTGCATATGATATCATCAAGGGGTCAAAGGTTAAACTATTAAGTCACATTCATGAAAGAGCGTGGATAAGAAATAAACCAACTGGTAAAAACTCAATTTTACCAAGTTAAATTCATTACAAGGCTTTATTCACAGTAATACGTAATGAATTTTATTATGATTTGGCATGCTACTTTCATTTTGTGATTGGATTTTTCGGATCGTGTCGATTTCTTTTTGACAATTTTTACGGAGTTTGTAAGTTCAATCACCAGTTTTTCTTATTCAAGATAAATTTTTATCTTTTGTATGAATACGTTGCGCCGATGTTCACTGTCTTTATTGTCAAGACGTTTCTCATATTTATGTATCTCTTCGGAGTTGTTTGTTCTTGCTTCCAGTATAGACAAACGCGAATATTTATTTGAGTATCTACTGAATAAGAAAAAGCAAATTCATGTCGTACTTACGTTATTTCTTTGAACATTTGCTGTACAAATTACTATTAAAAATGGCAATTAAAGAAATAAAAATTACCATTGCTCAATAAAGGCCTAGCGTGTTATAGAACTATAGATAATTGATTATTATTGAATGATCTTAGGTCAATTTGAAAGTGTACTGTTATCACTGACGTTTTATTACATAATTTTCGAAATGTCCGTGTTTCACTTAGAGGTTTTAGCACTTTTAACTTCGCATTGTTAAGTTAGTTCTGGAAACCCAACTTCGTTAATGCCATACAAGAAACGCCTCCTCATCAAACTTACCTCCCACTCGTACTATGCATATCACAACCCATGTTGCATGCAACAAGGTGGATCTGATTTATCATAATATGGATCTGCAATAGAAGTTTGCTAATTCTCTGCTATGTGGTTGACCTACTTATCACTTTTAGCTTTTAATATTTAGGCATCTAAACGCTTTTTTAAATTTTATTATTTCTTTCTTTCTTTGGGTTAGTGTGCATTTTTGTACGTGTTAATCTATAGCTGCAGCTTACTGTGAATTTATTTAACATAGATGTATTTTAGATTTTGGACAATATTTTAATGTCTCTTGTGAGGTTTGGCAAAGTCTATTTGATTTTTTGTCGCGCCAATTAACCTTCGCCCACTTTTTTTGTGGTGTATTAGTAATTATCTATTGATTTTATCATAGAATTCCTTTACTGCTGCGTCTTCGCAGGGTAAGGGGAGGGGAGTATATACTGGAATAGTTTTTAATGTATAACTTTCATAAATGTTGTTAAGACAACTTTTTAAAATATTTTATTGATAATGAACCTTCAGCAGAATTTCTTCTATTGTCATTTCCGTTATAGTAGAACCCATTACTGTTCGTTAAAGTTATATGTTTAATTTCCATTTGTTTAATGGCTTACAACACTTGAAGATGTATACAGTGTAATTGCCAAATAAAATTCGCTCAATCTATTCTGCATTTATTTTCATATTTTATTTTAAAATTCACTGTGACCATAGCCGCCCTGCTTGACCTCACTGCGCTATAGGAACGTTCGAGACCATGCCCACTTACCCCGTGACAGATTTATTCGAGATCAGATAAGGCGCCCATAGGAATCCTAAACCGAATATTAGCATGATCCGAGAAAGGTGTGAACGTCGCACTGTCTTGATCGGAATTTTGATAAACGGCATTTGCGCCCTGAAAGGTCGGCGACAGCATTGTCATGCCCAAACCTTTCTAATATCCTTCCTGTTTGTCCAGTCCGAGTTTACCTAAGAGCAGTTTTGTGAAGAAGGGCACGGTGGCTGCCATGCGGATTTCGAATGCGTTCGACCGCAGTCTTCCGTGCTTTTAACCCTTTTAGGCGTATCTGGTGTCATTGTTTCCGGAAAGTGCCAAGCTGGCGTTGAACGAGTCATAAATAAGGGTATAAAATGACAAAGCGATGAGAACCAGCAGTAAGTTCAAGCGGGACGATGTGCAAGCTTTCCTTCGGCTCTGACATTTTATTGCAGGAATTGTGAAGTATAAAACCTATGTAAATGTAGCCCACTTATCCAACAAGTAGCTTCTGTCAAATTAAGAAAGAAATAGTGGCAAATTATAATAGCTGTATACAGTTTATCGGTACTCTTTACGTGGTGACACCTGAAAGGTAGTGTAGTTCTACACAAAAGGAAATGTTCAATTGGGATAATAATGTTCATTTGTTCAAGTCAACAATGCTATTTAGATTTTCAGTTATAATCCATTCACGATGTTTCCTCCTCCCTGTAGGTTGTTACATATTTTTATTAAGTTGCTTGCATGAATTGTGATAGAAGTCAAACTGTGACATGAAAAAACTATGACATTTTGTACAACTGCTTTATTGACATTGTTGCAATTTTAATGTCAAAATTCCGAAAATGTTAAACAAGGAGACAAATTTAACTGGCAACAATGCAAGCTTTCAAAAATCATAACCAAAAATTGAAAACAGCATAACCCAATTTTGTAATTTCTAGTTATTTAGCATGCGTATCAACAAAAATGTCACCTAACATAGCATGCTGGGAGGAGGAAATATCGTGAATGGATTATAAGCTCTGTGGAATCAACATCCACAAACAAAAATACAGTGTGATGAGAAAATGCCACCCCTTTTATACCGATGGGGCCACAATTATATATAACAGCAATGAGATAACATGAACAACAAAATAAAATGCTTGAGTAAGAAAGAGATGACCATACAACAAAATTATTTTAGTAGGCACAATTAGTTGACATATGTCATAATTAAAGTAAGCTTCAAGCCTACTCGTAGATTTCCTACTATATTTATCTCTTTCTTACTCAAGCAATATGTGTTATCTTCTTATTCATGTTAACTCATTGCTGTTATATATAATTGTGGCTCCATCGGTATATTCTAAGTTAAAGTAAAAAACAAATCTACAAAGCTAGAAATATGACCTACCTGACTAACGTTTAACAAAACCAGTTATTGTTGGCATCTGTTGGTACAATATGGTTAGAACCATTCTTATGCGTAAGCCTGTTTTTAATATACAGTGTAGTTCTATGGATTGCCATTATCTAATTTTCTAATGAGGTTTTCGAAGAGTAAAATATTTTATTATTCATTGACATGTTAAACGGTGTTTAACATGATCGCGTCCTGGAATGCTAAGATACATTCGAAGGAATAATTTCCTCCGTGGCGGAGGCGGCAATCTTTTTAATTTCATCCGGGATAACAAGGAACTCGTTTTGCGTTTCCATTTTAAGATTTTTATTTTGTTTACGACAGACACGATAGCAACATCACACATATACATGATAGTCCGATTTCGATTTAGCAGTTTTTAGTAATTATTATTGATTCAAAATTATTGCCTCAATGAACAATAAACTAATGAACGCATTTCGAGGGGTAACCGTCTTAATATTTTTCACATAAATTACCACTCTTGCTTCGCTACGCTCGCTCGAGTGGTAAAAATATGTTCGAATGTTAAGACTGGGTTACCCCTCTAAACACGTAAATTACTATTACATAATACTTTATTGGATTGCGTTAATAACAAAACACAGCAGCGATTGAAGGTTGAAATTTTCAATCATTTACAGAAAAAAATGTGTGCAAGGTTCCAAAATGTCTAAATTCTTCTACAATTCAGATGCAAGTTTATACTCTTCACCGTTGACTTGTGCAATGTCTAACCTAAATTTAAAATACTTCTATTTCTATTTTATATTCATTATCGAGAATCGAGCTTCAGAATATGCCACTGTCGTCGCTACCTGTTATCTCTTTTATCCATTTTCGTTTTTTCGATCAGCTGATAAATAATAAATCACTCAGCTGCGTCGACAAGCTTCCCGCTACTAGGCAACGTAAGACCGTCATTACAATACAAATAATCCCGTCTCCGGCAAATTCCTCGAATGCAATTGCTGGAAATCAATTGCTCGAAAATCAAAATGCTCGAATGTAACTTTTCTCGAAATACAAGTTCCTCGAACCGCAATTTCTCGAAAATGTTTTGCTCGAATTTATGTGGTCTTAAATAATGCGTCAATACTAAAATCTTCAAAATCTTTTGTAGTAAGTGGTCAAATACAGAATTATATTCTTGTAACAGGAAAGTGATTACCATTGGAATGTAATTACGGGTATTCATAATCAGGATAATGGGTTTGTTGTAATTACAAATAATGTTCAATAGGTTTTTCTTGGGACACGAAAGTGATTATCATCGGTATGTAATAGATACCTATACCTATTTTTTATGAATAAAGGGTATAATTTGTAATTTGTGTTTTTTTTAATATTTGATATTAACTCTTAAGTTAAGGTTTTCACAACTTATTTTTTTTTCGAGCAACAGATGATCGAGAAATTGCTGTTCGAGAAACTTGCAATTCGAGCAAAGTCACATTCGAGCAATTGCCTTTCGAGCAACTGATTTCGAGCAATTCGTTTTCGAGCAATCGCATTCGAGCAATTTACCTAGAACCAAATAATACCAGCTTTACGGAATAAATAAATAGAAAACAATGTTATTTGCTTTTAATTAATTGTTTTCTTATGTAGTAGGTAATAGATCTATCTATTTATCTATATTTGACGACACCATTGCAACTAATTGGAAGTGGGATTGCCCACAAAACCATCTCTAGCAGTTAATTGTGTATAATTGTAATTCATACGGATTTCATACTCATTTATGTAATTTTTAAAGAGGGTTTCGAGATTTAAAGAAACTGATGACTTTGAGAAAATTACTATGGCTATAGTATTGAAAGTTTTAAATTTTCTTGAAGGTTTGGATTGGCAATGTTATGTTAACTTCTTTGCGATATAACTACTGCAACATGTTTGATTAAAAACAAATTGTACACTATTGCTTAAGTTCTCATTGGCAT
The DNA here is from genome assembly GCA_940337035.1 of Agriotes lineatus. Taxonomy (NCBI): domain Eukaryota; kingdom Metazoa; phylum Arthropoda; class Insecta; order Coleoptera; family Elateridae; genus Agriotes; species Agriotes lineatus. Next base: position 92,484 of record CALNHX010004094.1, on the reverse strand, counting down.
GTACGTATTCATTGTCTATACTAATTTAGATATTTATATATTAATTTTAAATCTTATCTTACCCGAAGGTCTAAAGCAAATACATTAAACTCATTCCCTCAACACCCTTTTGTCCAATATTATGAGTTTTCTCTAGTTTACAGTCTTTCCAATTTTCCATCATATCTCTTTCCCCAGTTTCTGATACTCCATTTTCGTTCTTAATATGTTCCCCTCGTGGTTGTTGCTTTCCTTACGTTTTTTAGAATTTTGTAAAGCAATTTCGAGTTTGCACGGCAATCTTCTTCCATTTTCCTAGCAATGTCTGCCCATGATTTCTTTTTTGCTTCTCGTAGTATTTCTGTTGTTCTGTTTTTGTATTCTTTATATTCATTGTATCTTTAATTTGTTCTGATATATTTTATCGGACCTTTTCCATTGTCTAGGGTGTATATGACACGACGTTTTGGGAGTTTTTGATCTACTCTCGTCTTCAGGTGTTCCTAGTTAGTCCTGAAAAGGACTGATATTGTACGGCTTTATAGGTACACTCGTGCCTACCCCGGGATTTGAACCCAGGGCCAGCGATCAGCGGTGATATACACCCTAGACAGTGGGAAAAGTCCGATAAAACATATCATAATAGACCACTGCCAAAAATTGACATTCAGAGAACAATTTAATTTGTTCCTTCATTTAAATACTCGCCCTATGCAGTGTGTCCCAGAATTGATGTTACAAGAAGTGAGATGGACTAAAATTTTTTGAATTTTATTTTAAGATGTGGGATTAGGTTGTCTATTTTTTTAAATTAAGCAAAAAAATTGTATTTATTAAAAATTATGGTTTAATCTAAGTAGGCATATATTCCTGAAATTTTGTATAGGGCAATAGTTTATCATTCTTGATAAAATTTTGCTGGAGCAAGAACAGAAAGGGTAGTTTATCTGAAAAGAAAATAGTTTTCCCTTCATTGTCAAGGCCGACTTGTTTTTTCAAAAACTGAAAATATTCTTACAATTCTCTTCAAACGTAGCAGGACCTAATACCACAATCTTAAAATAAAATTCAAAAATGTTTAGTCCATCTCACCTCTTGTAACATCATTCCTGGGACACACTATATATCAGCTCTTCAGGCCTAGTTGGTCCATGGCTTCTAAACAAATTCTTCTCCATCCATTTCTATTCCTGGCTATCTGTCTGCTGTCTCCAATCTCTTATTCCTAATTCTGTCAAGTTCCGTTCTGCCGCTTGTATCTATTTGGTCCAGGATTTTCCTCTTCTTCGCGTTCCCTCCACGCCACCTGTCAGTGCTTGTCTAACCGCTCTTTCTGCTCTACACATGACCCATCCGCCTGATCCTTTGTGATTTTAAAACTTACCCACATTTCCGAAGTGTCTTGTTCTTTTTAATTCAATTTCCAGAGCTCAGTTCCAAACGTTACTGTTGGTTGTGTAATAGTTCTGTATATCCTTACTTTCGCATTACGAGAAACATTTTTCGATTCTAACACCTGCCTTAATATTCCTACATATCTTGATCCTTTACATGTACTTGTTTTGCCTTCGTTAATCCTCAGTCCCTTATCTTTAGCAGCATGCTCTAGCTCCGACATTGCATCTTTTAAGTTTTCTTTTGTTCTTGTCATCAATGTCGTCCGCATATGCCAGACACTGGTTCTTATGATTATATAGCGTTCCCTTCATTCTCAACCCACTCTCTCTCTCTCTCTCTCTCTCTCTCTCTCTCTCTCTTATTACCTTCTCAAGTATTATATTAAATAAAGTGGTAGACAGTGGGTCGCCTTGCCTTAATCCTCTATTTATATTGAAACTTACCGAAATGTAACCCTCTGCTGTGATTTTACCTTCTGTTCCTCTTAATGTCATTTTTATTAACCTTACCAGTTTGGTTTATATCCCCAATTCTTTCAGTGCCTCGTACAGTTTTTATATCGTTTCATAGAGTTATAGGCTGGTTTGAAGTCTATACATTACTTTTAGCGGTAAGTTGTGTTGATAACTGTTATCTTGAATCTGCTTTATTGTGAAAATTTATTCTATAGTTGATTTATTGCTCCCGAATCCTCACTGGTAATCGCCTATGTTTTTGTTCTGATACATTTCCTAATCTGGATTTTATTAATATTGTCAGTATCTCATATGTTATGTCTAGCAGTGCAATCACTCTATAATTATCGCAGATTCTTCTATCTCCTTCTTTATGTAGTGGGAAGAATATTGCCTCCCTCCATTTCTTGAGTATTCCTTCTTCCTCCATATCTGTAATATTAACTCGTGCATTTGTTTTAGTATAATTTCTCCCCCTTCTTTTAACATTTCTGCTGTGATTCCATTTTATCCTGGCGCTCTATTGCTCTTCAGATTTTAAATAACTTCTTTAACTTCATCTGGAGTAGGTAATTATTGTGCTTCCTCTTGTTCTATCTCTATTATTAACTCTTCCCCTTCTTCTTCATCTCCATTTAGTACCTTTCTGAAATAATTCTTCCAGCACTTTAGTTTTTCCCTTGTTCCTCCAGTCAGGTCCCTTTCCTCATCTTTAAGATATATTGTTTTCTTGTGATACTTTTGCTTCTGATATCCTAGTAAAATTCTCCTGCTTGTTTTTTATATACTTCGTCTCGATGTTTGTTTTATTTTTTTTTAATTCCCACTTTTTTGTCTGCAGACTTTCTTTGCTTCTTTGAACATTCTATCGTTTTCCATTGAATTCCGCTTTAGACATTTTATTCTAGTAAGCCTTCTTTTTCTTATTTGCTTCTCACATTCTTCGCCAAACCATATTTTCCCATTTGTTAACTTCTTGACATCCAATACCTGCGCCGCTTCCCTAAGTAAAAGTTCGGGCACTTCATTCCATGTAGGAACATAGTCTGAGACTTCTGAGACAAGACGAGTCAAGGTCGCCAATATATCTCTTTCCGAAACCCAGTCATCTGGCACACATTTAACGGCGTACTGGGTGATGTGGTTAGCATCATGCCTTCGACGACTGCCTTACTTTCCCTACTTTCACAACTGTGGTTTCGATATCCAATTTTTAAAGCGACTGGGTGAGCCGCCCACTAGTTGCCAGATGTGGGGATTGAACCCCGTACCGTGGCACCGCAGCGTGACGCCCTAACCACTCGGCCATGCTGGCGTCACTTCCGTAAGTATCTCTTTCATATTACTCCATTTTTTTCCACACTTTCTACTTTCCTTAGTCCCTTTCTTGCATACTCTTATGAATAACCTGTTGGTACTTTAATTTTATCACCTCTTTCTGTAGTCTTTCAGTTTTAAATTTCCTTCTTGGTTTATTGTTTCTTCTTTCTTTTGGTGGTTGTCTGCTTTTCATTTTGGCTCTAACTAATATATGGTCGCTATTTGCGTCGGTTCCTTTATGGCTTCTGGCGTCTATTATATTTCTCATGTGTTTATTTTCAAGGATTATATGATCTATCTGGTTAGTATCTCCGATACTTGGAATTATCCATGTACCCTCTCTTTGTTTATTCTGGCTATTCATAAAATAAAAAAATAATAAAATTATAAGAAAACTATATTTTACCAAAATAAGGGGAATCACAAAAAAGGTTAATTAATAGTTCTTTGAGTCTCTTCGCAACGTTTAAAAATGTTTGGCAACGATTTGGCATACTTTGTATGCAATGTGCTATCAACATTTGGGCAAAATTAAAAATTAATGATATGTCATTAATGGACTTAGTTTCATTTAAACCAAATAATGAAAAGAAATGCGGTTTTATAGTGACACAATCATGAAAGTTACCAAAAATTTCATGACTGCCTTTTTGGAAAATCTTTTTAAAAATTGCAAATGGCCAGTTCATTTGTGGAGCAGTATATTTAATTTCAGGCACCTTTTCCTTGGAAGCCGCGTGTCTGTTTATAAAGTTTATTTTTCTGTATTTCCTTATAATTCTCAACAAACACATTCTACTCGATATACTGGCTTAAATTCTAGCACATCCTTCTTCATCCTGTTGCTTATTAAAAAGCCTGTACCCAGCATTCGGGTATCGTCCCCGTTATTGAAAAATACATAGTCTCTTAATTGATTTGTGTTCTGCTTTGTTTCTTGTATTGCCAAAACATCTATGTTATATTCTCTCATGATCTTCGTTAAGTTTAGCAACCCCCCCTTCAGTATGTGTTCCTTTGTACTATTGGTACCACAAAAAACTAGGACAACCTCCAAATCCATTAGCCATGCATTTTTATTGTTTTAGTTGATTAAATGACCTTAGGAAACTGTCATATGACAGGTTAGAATTATTTACATGTCATAACATTTTAATATCAAAAGCTACAATATAAAATAGTTATAAAACTAAATCAACATGCAATTTGCTGAATAGTTACACCGTTTTGTATGCCAGCATTACTCCTAGCTTTTGAAACTGAACTTGCTTTAGGCATGATTGACAGTGACGTTTTGAAATAATTTGAAAGTTAATCACATATCAGTTGGCAATTAAAAATTCAGATTCACACAGCTAAAAAAAACGTTGTCCTAGTTTTTTTTGGTAGCAATAGTACATTTGTTTTTTTTTAGTTTCTATCTTCAGTGTGATTCTCTTTCCTTCCTTCTCTTACCTTGTTTGGTTTTCTACAGGTGCCGTTGGTTGTGTTCTCATACAGCTGGGCTCTTTGTTTATTCTACTTTCTTCTTGCCCAGGTGACACGGCTACTTTATCGGTTAGTTTTATTCATAGTAATTTATTATACAAGACGATAAAGTTAAATTTTATCCACGAGTGAATCGTTTAACGTCGAGACGAAGTCGAGACGTTAATGATTCAAGAGTGGATAGAAATAACTTTATCGTCGTGTATAATACAATATTTTTTCTATAGCAAGAACTTTAACAATTTCAAAAGAAAATAATGACATTTCAAAATGTCAGTAGCTAGATTGGGTTGCTATGATAATACGAAGCTGTCATATTTAATTTAAACAAAAGTTAGAAAATTAAATTACTTTTTCTACTCCTTTAACTAAAATGCCATTTAACATACTAACATACACGTCGCTAAGTGACCTTTTAATCATGCCTTCATAACCTAAAAGAGCCTCTTAGTCATGAGCTGAAGTTGGCAACGATGTTTTAGTCATGGGGTGAAGTTAGGTTCAAATAGTATTTGCTTTATTAGCCACAGCCAAAACTAAAATCAAGTTAGTTTTCAACCGCCACTTTGACGTTTGTCAAGCATAATTTAACCTTAATATGAACCGGTTAACAGACAACGAAGTAATTTTTCATCGCCAAGCAGGCAGCGAACAAATTACAAAAACATCTGTTCACCAGCAAATCGCCCCGATCCTACAAGAATTTAAAAGAAAACCGTTACAAAAATAAAACAATAAATCGCGGCATGCCAGCTCAAAGGAGCACCAATTCTCAAGTGCAAACCTCTGCACAACAAAGACAATAAAGGGCCAACGGCTCGCCAGACCCCAAAACAAAAAAATTGCAAGCACATAAAACATCCCAATAAATCCGGAAGCCGACAAAAAACGGGCCGCTGAGAACAAACTCCGAACGCGCTACCAAATTAATAATCCAAGTTCAATTACTAAAACGCTCTTAAATCAGAGTGAGCCCAATCAAAACCCCCACATAAGGATACCTGCCGATAGGAAAAATTAACCGCCACCTGATAAAATCAACCCCAAGTCTCTAGCACCCAGGCAGGTCGAGAAAAACGCCAGCGAATGCATGCGGGCGGAGCGGCCGAAATTCAGCGTACACAGCGGCCCAGCGGAAAAGCATTTTGTAACAAAGAAATCAGGGCCACGACCGAGTACAGCGGGCAAAGGTGCAAAATTACAAATTAAATTATAATTAGCGGAAGGAAGCATCCCAGGAAGGCGTGAATAGTATCAAAATTAATATAAAATTAGCGCGCAACCAAATCGAAGCAAAAATAACTTCTTAACATACGCAATAAGAGTAATGCTTAAGTAAGTTTTACGCCGAACACGGAATTAAAAAATTCCAATTTCAATTAATCTTTACCAAAACCTAGCAAATTGGGTGTCGTTAGAATCAACATTTCAACGACTATTGATTGCGACCCAAATCAAGTCGATAATTGATCACGCCGCTCAATTAAACGCGATAATCCGAAATACATCAAAAACGGGCAAAAACATCCCTTCTACTTCGACCAATGAGCTGCGAGATCGCGTCTGACAAAGGACGGGCCCCTTTAAATAGTCGGACGCTGGCAGTAGGAAATCACTCTGCCTCGGCGGGTCAATCCAGCAGCGACTCAACCCAGGAGAGTCAGCCAACAGCATCCAGCCTTCCAGGACCAGCTAGCAGCTCCAGCCTTCCAAGGATCTACCAGCCCCAGCCCTCTCCAGAGCCTATCACCTTCGTTGGACATAGCTCTTTGCCGCATCTACTGGACATAGCTGCCTGCCACATCCACTGGACTTAGCTGTCTACCGCATCTACTGGACATAGAGCCTACCGCATCCACTGGACTTAGCTGCTTGCCGCATCCACTGGACTTAGCTGTCTGCCGCATCTACTGGACTCAGAGCCAACCGCATTCGTTGGACTTAGAGCCAATCGCCTTCGTTGGACTTAGAGCCAATCGCCTCCGCTGGACTTAGAGCCAACCACCTTCGTTTTTTATTTTTCGTACTTCTCCAACTTATTTTCCAGTTTCTCCATTATTTGCTGTTATTCTTTAACTTTCGACGTTAACTCTTTTACCTCTTCAGCTCTATACAGGATGTTTCAAAATTGCAGGGCCCTATTCTAAAATTCCTATGAAAATTGGTCCCAAATTACGTCTTAAGAGAGCCACGCTCTTAGAAGAATAATACGAAAACACACATTTTATGTCATTAAAATAATAGAGATCTAGTGTAATTTGGCATTCTATGCGACTTCTTCTGCTGAATTAAATGACCTTGAAAAAATGTATGAGGTTGAAAATAGGTAGTTTATGTAAGGGTGAGGGTCTGTTTTTACTGTATTTTTGCACTCTGAAATGTGTCAATTCTAGTTAGGTATTGGAAATGCTTAGACTTTGTTGCATAAAAATTGAAATTTCCTGCTTCAGCAGCATAGTGTACTCATACTAATTAAGTAGTCATGTATTTTCCTATTACCCTTTTTGGAGTTGTAGTCCCATTAGTACACGATTTCGGGCCAACGCTTTTTATTGATTTGGACCTAGAGAACATGCCCTTAGAATAGTGCCGTGCAATTTTGAAACACCCTGTACTTATACTACTTTAACAAACACTTAATTTTCTTAACAATGCTATGAGTAATTTCCATGAAAACATCAGTGTTCGTGTAATCTAATTCTAAAAAGAACAATTATGGTTTTATATAACGATAAAATCCCGCCTCAAGAATTTGAATGCCAGTATATATACGAGTACTTTTACTGATCTTTGGATAATGTTTATCTAACGCTGAAAACGAAAAAGGTTTGCTTTTTTTCAGAATACGCTTGAGTGTACACGGTTTTAGACACATTTGCACAACAACAACAAGTGTATTAATCATAACAGTCAATAAAAATTGTTTCTATTAAGTGTTTTGTATATTTTTAGGAAAATAGTTCAAGATCAAGATGTAATTTAGTTCTCTCTGACTTATGGTAGTTTATTTGCTTCAATGGGTATCTATCAAGTTACGGCAAACTTCAAATTGATCATGGCATGCTACGAATGAGTTTTTTTTTAAACACTCGATATAAATCTGATTTGTACAACACTAATTTTTAATCAGCATGTAGCAGCATTCTTTAACCTAACACTTAAGTGACAAAATTTATTATTGCCACCAAAAATAGTAACTTTAATATGTAACGCACAATACAGAACCAAAGCCTATATCTAAGATATAAAATACAACTGCTACCTTGTACTTACTGCGACTACCTACTTATTACAATCTTTACGTTTAAAATTATTCTGTACAACGAAGCATAGAACGTGCGTACAGTAATATGTAGCCTGATCTGTTAAGTGTATGCCTTCAAAATAAATAGATGCATTTCCTTCTAAATAATGATAATGTAGTAACTATTTAATAATTGTTAATTTATTCGTTATTTTCGAGTCGATTATACTAAACAATTATATTTTAAATTATATGCAGAAGATAGTAAAGGCCATAGGTTCCAGTCACGGTTTAATTTTAACTATTACAATAAAAGCATAAATATTTAAACAACACATGTCCATATAGAAAATAATTCCATAGAAATCGTGCATTGTATTGCGTTGATTAAGCAGAATGGAAAACCTTTATCAGGTCATTATAAGTCCTCGATTTTCGAAATATATTAATTGGAGCCCACGTTATATTGTATTAGTATTTAAACCTGTTGGCAAACTATTGAGTAATTACATACATACAGTTGGATATGCTGTAAAAAGTCAGAGTTCAAAATTTAAATCTAAAGTCCAAATCCAACGTTAGCCATAAATTACGTTTTATACAACCTTTCCATGATCACAGCCGTTTCCTCCTACGATAAATAATAGTAATGAAAGTTTAACTGATTGCAGTTTAGATTTAATATATATTAGCTCAGATTGTCGAATATAGATATAAAAATATGTAAATCCGTACAACTAAAACTATCAATATTGTCAGGGAAGTGAACACTTTCCTTGCTATACATATATTAATCTACTTCATATTTCAATTATCAAGCCAGAAATTGCAAACTAATTATTGATTATAAAAATACATCTAAAATTTAGGATGATTCGTACACATCAAACATAAACTAAGCTAATTTCATACCTTTTATAGCTCACTATCTGTAAAACCATTACAAACGTAATTTGATTGCATCAGGAAAATGATTGTTCGACCTCTTAATAGTAATACTTAATAAATATTTCCTTGTTTATCAATTGCATCTTCTTTATTTTATTACGAATATAGTCATTATCATTTTTATCAGAACTGTTAAGAGCTTTTAATTCATAATCTTGTTAAATATGTTTAGAAATAAAATTTATTTTTAGCTCCTTATCGTACCTCGGTACAGTATTAACTTGCATCCTTTGGGACGCCTACTATTTGAGACACATTTAATTTTCGTAATGTGTGGAAACAACGCTTTCAGTGTGGTATAGCTGTTATCATATTATGGTATATAGATGATCGTGCCATATGTGTGACGACTTCGGCTAAAACTAATTCGCAAGAAAAACAGGAACTAATAATTACAAAACTAAGACGGCGGAAATCGATTTAAAATCAGGTCGGCGATTCTTGAATACCGTTAGCAGAGAGTACTAATGGGACAGAAAGTGCCGATAAAGTATCATTTCAGATTTAAAGGTGAGAAAGGGTATACATTTGCATGCGCATGTTTTAATAACTTAAAAATCCACAAGCATACCACTACACCATTCTGCGACGGTAGTTGTACGACCGCTTTACATCTATTACAGGTAACGCGAATACAAATTGAGAAAGCTACAAATTTCACTTGAAAGCTTTTCAATTCTTTGCATTGATAGTGCCCACAAACTGGCGCAAAAATCATCCAATAGGTTATGCCGTTCTTCAGTTAGCGTGTTTACATCCATCCGAAGTGACATACTTCACGAAACTAATTTATCGACTTTCCTTTAACTCCAAAGCGTTTGCTGTCTTCACAAAAGTTATGCAGTTTTATGAGACCCTTATTATTTTAGATTTGGCGCCATTGATTGAGGGGTTGCGGTAAAAATGGAAAAATTGTAAAAATGTCAAGGTCAAAGCTAAAAAATCTAATTATTAAGTAGACTAAAATTCATTCGAGATGTATGCTGTGGGGTCTAGGAATGTTGCAAGAGATTAAATGATAATAATAGTAATATCACAATATTATTGCAACAGGAAGTTCCCGAAAGCGTAGACAATAAACAGAGTGAAGCAAATAAATCGGAACAATCTCAAGAGTAAAGGTGTCATATTGTAAAATAGATGCACGGTAACTAAAGCATTTGTCAATATGTCAAAGCCGATCAACGTTTAAAAAAAGTGTGTATGAACAAAAATAATATTTATTATTCAAACACTGTAGTAAGGTATATTATCGGTTAATTGTTAGTTATAAAAAACGTACAACTTTTCAAGAAAAATAAATTTATTGTTTTAAAAGTATTCCCCTTTGGCCAAAATGCACTTGTTCGTTGTTTGAAACAGGCAGAGAACTCAGATACTGAAATTCCGCAAGTATTTGCGTCCAGAAATTTCTTATCACGTATGTCTTTTTTAATCTTCTTCTTCTTCGTCTTAATATAGGCCAGTGGCCTGTTTTAACCACAAAGTGGTTCTATGAATCCTCTTTGCCCTTAGGCCGGGTAGGTGGCTAGCCTTGCCCGTCGAAATTGAGGAAGAGTTTCCTTATAAGGGGTTAACGACTCCCACAGATGTTAGCGTGGTAGCCGGGGAGCGTACGATTTTTAAAATCCGTCTATAGTATCCGCCGGGAATCGAACCCGGGTCGGCCGCTGGGCCATCCACTCACTTTAATCTTGATAAACAAAAATAAATCGCTGGGGGCAAGATTTGAATTGTATGTAGAGCTGAACTCGAAATTCGAGTAATAAATTTAAAATTTTTGTGGCCGTATGCTGAGTTGCATTATCGTGGTGTAGCAAAATACCACGAAAACCATATTTCCCTAATACGAGGAGCGTTCAAATATAAATTATAATTTAATATTTATTCAAAAACACACAAGGACTCTAATGTATGTCATGTCATGTTTCTACTCAGTCTCCATCTCTTTTTATAAACTGGTGCCATCTTTCCTAAAGCTTCTGTATTCCACGAGAAAAAAATCTCTTGTCTGCTGTCACACCCATTCCGGAACAATTTCGATGACTTCTTCATTACAAAGAGGTATTTTTCTTCTAGACACTTTTTAAGAATCCAAACAAATAACAAACTGATGCAGCAAGGTCGAAATGTATGGCAAATGGGGCAGCATGGTCCATTTCAATTTTTGAATCCCACTCAGCGTGTGAATAGGGAAATGAGGTCGAGCATTATCCTGCAAGAAACAGATAGAGAACTCGCTTTTTTTTCAAGTTACTCCTACTGATATTTAATACAGAAGGAATATCCTTCACTGTAATTCGACGATCGTTTCAAATAAGTGTATTTTACTCTTTTAGCATTCTCCTCTGTTGTCAATGTTTTTAGACGGCGAGAATGCCGTTCATTCTCCGCACCTGTGCAGCCATCTTTAAACGCTTGCCTCCTATTGTAAACGCTTATGTCTGATAGTGATTGCACATAAAACTGTCTTTTAACTCTTACACAAATTTCTTATAGTTTGATATTTTCGTTGATAAGAAACTTACTAATAATGTGTTGTTCGACGGTTGAATGTACTCCCACTTCACTCATGCTAGCCAATTGAACGAAAATTAATTGTGACGACTTAACGACTCAATGAAGGTAGGACATATTCCAGAGCATTAATTAATGTATACAACTTCTGTTCATGTTTTTGTCTTTCTGGCACGCAATTCAAATTATAATTGATATTTGAACGCTCCTCGTATCTAATATACATACGATGTTTTGTCTCTTGTATATTCAATCGGATCTTATACACATGTATACAGTGTGGTCCATTAAGTGTGCAACAAATGGGACATTTTTTTATTAATTGTAAAACCGAAATTTAAATACCCCCAAAAGTTAGTGCATGTTCGATAACCATATCAGATGCCCTTAGAATGGCTTCAAGTCAAACAATATACAGGGCAGGGCAAAAAATATGAAATTCGTTCAAGAATAAAGTTAGCTTATTTAAAATAATATAGCAAAATGTTATTGAGAAAAGTTGTTTAGAATCAAAAGTTATGCTCAAATACAAAGTCACGGCCTCCTATTCGAATTTTGATTCTTTTTTTGTACAATTTTGTATTGTCCCCGTATGATACATATTTTTATTATTCTTATTTTATTGAGAGTTTTTCATATGTAAATTATTATTAGGAAAGCATTTGCCTTGTTAAAAAGAATATTTGCGAAATTCTAAAGTTCTGTTAAATATCGTTGCAACAAACATGAAGTGGACGCTTACCTAAAAAAATATAAATCCAAGTAAATTTTACAAATACGCTTCAAGTTGCTAAAAGTTATTTAAAAGGGATGTGGTTGTGGCTACTTTAAATACATATAAAATCAAAATAATAAAAATATGTATCATACGGGGGTAATACAAAATTTTCCAAAAAAGTATCAAAATTCGCATAGGAGGCCGTGACTTTGTATTTGAGCATAACTTTTGATTCTAAACAACTTTTCTCAATAAAATTTTGCTATATTTTTTGAAATAAGGTAACTTTGTTCTTGAACGAATTTTATATTTTTTGTCCTGCCCTGTATATTGTTTGACTTGAAGTCATTCTAAGGGCATCTGATATGGTTATCGAACATGCACTAACTTTTGGTGGTATTTAAATTTCGATTGTACAACTAATAAAAAAAATTCCCATTTGTTGCATACTTAATGGACCACACTGTATACACCGGCATTTAATATACAATTTAAATAGCAAAAAACATCTTTTAAATACAGAATAATGGAATTTAAAAAATATTTCCATGTTTTACAGATTTCAAAATAATGCTGATAAAGTATGCATTCATTAAATATAAAGCAACGTGACTTACCAAACTGTTTAAAATTAGATTGGTTGACACAATTATATGATTTATCGGCTATAAATCGAATACCGGGGTGACTTTGGATTACTTGTTTAGGTACACCATAAAATCTTGGCCAAATCTACGTTCAAATTAAAATAAAAAAATCTGGTGTGATACACTCACACAACTTCCTTTTACAGTGATCTTATAATTAGTCAAAAATTTCATTTTTAATTTTTAAGCATTTGTCAAAAATTTTCAAAAATTACGAATTCTACAAAAACGGTACAAAATAGAGCGTTAGTTGAAGAGACAAATTTTCTCTAAAATCTTAAGCAGAATTCAAAAATGTAATAATATACCGGGTGTTCTATTTAAAATAGGAGTTAATAAAAAAAATAGAAAAAAAACAAAAGAAACCCACTTTAGAAGTATTCAACTGGAAAATCACCTATCTCACGTCAATGCACATTAAAAATGTAATAAAAATGTGAAGTTTGAAAAAAATCGTTAGAGCCGTTTTTGAAAAAATCGAAAAAAACTGAAAAATCACAAGAGTAAACACCTACTTCCGGTTATGCGATTTTCTTCAAAAGCTTGCTGTCTTATCTACATAGTACACAAAACTTATATATGAAGTTTCAACGCCATACCTCTTTTCGTTTTTGAGATATTCTGTTCACAGACAGACAGACACACAGACACACAGGCAGACACACAGACAGACACACAGACAGACACACAGACCAATGAAAAAAAATATGTTTTTTGGGATCAGGGGACTCTAAAACGTGAAGATCTGTTGAAAACTCAATTTCGAATTTTTGGGGTGAATCCAATACTTCCTTTATCGTAAAAGGAAGTAACAATGCTTGAACTTGCTTCACTAATTAATCAGTAATAAGCACTTAGTTTGCAATCACACATATCTCTCTTCTAGCGGTGGCGGTTCCATTCTCCGTTTCTCGATAATCACTTCGCAAATGGCGGAGGTTAGCAATGTGCACTGGCGAATTTAAGGGAAAAAGGTCCAGGTGAATGCTAAACAGGGCACATTTCTATATACAGGGTGTCCCTAAAAGAATGGTACGCCGTCTAGGTTTAAGTCTCAAAAAGTTAAGCGTCCGGGAAGTTGAATTTTTATTTTTGGATTTCATTCACAAGTTAAAAATTATTTATAGGCTCAAGTTCAAACTTAATATGATATAGTTTTACAAATTTTCTCAAATTGTGTACTTGGTTGCATCGAAAAATGTAATGGTTTCCAAAGGTAAAGATATTTCAAGTTATTTTTGAGTAACAATCTGATAACAGTGAAATTATTATTTACGACTATTATTGTTATTATTGTTGAAATGTCTTGTCATAAAATTTTCTAATTTCATATAACAGATCTGTATTTGTGCCCAAAAGCAATTTTGTAGGCGTTATAATGACTTCAAACACCTTTTCCTCGCAAACCATCAAAGATTTTTATACAAATCAAGCATATTTTTTTAGGTGAAGCTAAAGTATCTATTACAATATTTTACCTGTTATGTCAAAAATGTGAAGATAACTAAATAAAGTGAAATAGAGTAGCTAGTGCCCCTTACTTATACTAATTTCAATTACATGAGGATTTAAGGGTATTAATGAAATCAAATCACGTCACATTTAACCTTGATCGGTAATTTCTTAAGGATGCATTTTGAACTATACTCTATTATTTTCCAATACCTACTTCTAAAGCTGTGTTTTATCTGAAAATCTCCATGGTAAAGTATTATTTTAATGATGAGGATGGATAAAGTATAACTTTATTCACTGGTGAATAAAATAGTCAATAGTCATAGCAACTAACAAAATACATACATGTTACTGTGGAAACTAGTACACAACCAAGTAATATGATTGCCTATTTAAAATTATTTATTCAATTTTAAAATTTATTTATATAATTAATTGTAGATATTATAAAAACTTTATAAGCCACACGTGAATAAAGAGAGTATCCATTTGGGGAAATTATCTCACTCGGCTTTGCCTCGTGAACTAAAGTTTCTCCCTTATGGATAAATTGCCTCTTTATTCACTTGTGCCATACACAAGTATTAATGCCGAGGACCACGTTATGCAAAATACTTTCCAATGTAAACTAGATTCAACAATTTTATTTTTAACGAATGCAATATAGGAAGGCATTTAAAAATATGTGTCATTAAGTTAGGTTATTTTATGTGATAATTAATGTCATATATTTATTTAATGTTAATTATACGTAAAAAACAACGAAATTATATTTTATGATTATTTTGACACTCATACCCGCTTTAAGAGATTTCTTATCTAATAAATTTATGAGTTACGGAAAGTAAACGATAAGTTGACACTGTCAAACTAAAACCACGTTTGGATTCTTGATTCATAAAAATAAATTTAAAAAAAATAGTATCAAAGTGGCTGATATAATTAAATAATGGGTTGCATAACTTTGCCCTCGGCATTACAAGATAGGCTAATTAGAGTAGTATTTTCCTAGACGGCGTCCCATTCTTTTCGGAACAACCTGTATAGAAGGTGTTTATTGAGCTTATTGCAAAATTTGACCGGTAGAAGTACATTTAGTTATAACGAAGTGTTATACTTATAAATATAGATCCAATTTTCTTTCGTTTTGATGATATGAGGAACAAACCAAAAGCAAATAACATGTGACCAAACGAAAATTAAATCAAGCTTGGCTTTGAAATATTTGTTTTATGAATAATATGTTGGTGGCACTGTAAGTCAAATTCGAGGTTATTAGGTTAGGATTGCGTCAGTTTTGACACAAACCTACCCAAAACCTAACCTGCTAACATCGAATTTGACATAGACTTACAGTGCCACCAACATATTATTCATACAATAAATATTTCAAAGCCAAGCTTGATTTCATTTTCCTTTGCTCACATGTTACATTGTTTTATGCTATAAGAACACGAATATATCAGTAATGATTCAGTGTAAATGTTTGTTGAAGGTTGTGTAATAATTCTTCGTTGCTTTTACTTAATTAGTGAAATTGTAAATTCAAAAAGATACATATATTTTTTGTAACTAACGATTTTGGTTATTTTGAAAATATGTACTGCAAAACATGAGGTATCAATATCTTGGAGCGTTTGCTAGTAAAGCAAGTAACTCAATAGTTAAATACACATTTCTACAGAATAGAACACAAATTGATAATGGAAATTCGATATCATGATGGTCCCCTGATATAAACCCATGTGATTTTTCTTTATGAGGATGTATGACGCAGTATGTGTATATTCACTCAGTAGAAATAAATAATTACAATCTTATGGTGAAAAGAATGCAAGCTGCAGATCACATCAGAATATAAATTAATTAAACTAAACTTAATTCATGTTTATGAATTATGGTTAAAAAAGAGTTCGGGCATTTTTAAGTTTGGAAAAATTTCAGTGTAAATAATTACATAATGTGTCTAGTGTCACCAATTTTTTTAACATAACATGCTTTATTAGTTGAACAAAACAACCCTGTTATCCTATACATTATCATTCATGAGTCATTAGGTCATGACCAATCCTTCATGTATTTTTTTCTTTGAATACATTATAGAAATACACAATTACACACGCGTCCCTCTAGCCTCTTGTCATGTAATGAAATTCGCCATACTATACATGTTGCTACTAGAACTAAAATAAAATTATATTTATTCATGTTGAGTATTTAGAAAAGCAAAATCCATAATTTCAGTTCTATGATATACTTTCCTTTTCAATTTTATCTAATTTGGTAGTAACATCACTGGAAGATCAGAAAAATTGATTAAATTTCATATTTTATAATATTCGCCCTGGCATCATGAATTAAGTTGTTAACATGTCTTTTATATTATGCCATATTAACATGATTTAGTTTGCAACTACGCAAGTATTTTCAAATTATACTTTCACACATTTTAACGGGTTAATTAATATCTAGTCATAGCCACATAATTTAAAAAAAATATACGTGTAAGGGCTACTGTACCAGAAAATACTCTTTAAATATTTTTTAGCTAAAGCTCGCTCTGGAGAATCTAATAATTAGATCAAGGACGGCACATACTTTTTCAACAAAAAACCCATTAGAAAATTTTGAATATGCTAATAAACCTGTGCCCAAGCTATTATAAGGTTTTAAATAACCCTAACCAGATGACAACCAGTTTTACTTCGTACTTGATTGTTGTAGCTACAAAGGGTTTTCCTTCCTTAATAACTTTTATGTATTAAAGGCAAGAGTATATTATTTTGCTAGTTGTTTATTTCCAAATCAGCCAAATGTGTGACTTTCTTTTCCATGATTTTTTATACCTGTTGTGTTTACCGTAATGGCAGCTCGTGATAATTGTATTTGGGCGGCTTCTAATTTTTAACAATAATTAAACATACAATAATAATTAACTACACCTACATTCTGTCGATGTTTTTTAATGCAAATATAGCGATGATTTTTAATTCTATAATCCAAAGAGAAACGTCATACGCACAGAACGAAAATATGTAGTTAAAATACGAAACGCCATAATAATGTGTATGATAATGGAAAACAAAACAGAGCATTTAATGCATCACATCTTCAAATCCATTTTGTTTTTCTTTTAAATGTTCACAGAAAAATGTCTTGTAAAATTATTAGTTCCAACTTTATCTTGCTGGTTGAAATTTAATACTGATGTAGGCCGTCCAAGTTTTTTTATTTTAACATTTTCAGCTAACAGTGGGCTTTAAAAATTAATGTTGAGAACATTGGTTATGCTATTTTCCGCCGGTTTTTTAATAAAACTGCGCGAAATAACCGAATAAACATGCTCCGACTGCAATCTATATTATGTAAGACCATTCAAACACGACCCACAAGGATACAAGAATGTGCTTGTTACATTTACATTCATTTTCAATGTCAATCTTACCAATAAGTTAGGCTATCGTGCGGCGGCCGCTGCGCTGGACCGACGGATTGAATTACGTTTTCGGAGCGCAATATTTGTAACTATTAGGATAAGACTATGAGTCTACAGCGGTGGATGGTTCAAAAATGTAAGCCCTCGTCACGTTGAAACTGCTATATTTCCGATTCGGCCGCAATTCCAATGAAATTTCGAATCTTGGTTTTGGAGAGCCAACGGTAGCTGCCAGCTGCTTAGTGCATATATTATGAGCGAGTGTGTTGACACATCACTCATTTTATGCTGACAAACTTCTTGTATATTTTTTAAATCGTTTTAAGCGGGATAGAGTAGCGATCTCCATATTTCATAACTTACACCTTGTTGTATTATAACGATGGGATAGATGATCTACAGTGGTTTACAGTTTCTATAACTTTGTCTAGAAATAGTTACCAGTTAGAACGCTAAAAATTGTTACTACAAATCTATGAAAAACGCAAGACCCTTGAAGACCTTATAATTATGACAAGTTTAGGTTTTTCATTGTGCCATTGAAATCTCAGTAACTGTATCATATAACGAAAACATTAAAAAAATTAAATATGAAAAAGAAATTCTTTGAAATAACTAAATATCGTTATTTTCGTCAACATTCATTGTTTTTTGTATTATTCAGTTAAGAATCAAAATTTACAGAGAAAAAATAAAAAATGTTTCATGTTTTATAAAACCAGTTTTCTGATATTTCTTGTGCTCGTCATTTCAGAATTATGACAGAGTGTTAGACGCATATATTCTTAAATGGAAACCATAGCAGTCCATGAAGCTATTAAGCGAGTTGTTATTTCCTTTAAACGATTTATAAAGTAATGTAGGTAGTACCTAAGTGACCTGACATAGGAAATACACTTTCAGTACGTGCAAACATTACAATCACAAACACATTACAATTCTAACGTTGTTTTTCAAATGTCAGAAATGTATGTGTGTATTTTTTTATTACTCTAATAATGAAGTCAGCCATAGCCATTTGTTCCCTTAACTACTATAATTGTGCACAAGACGCAGAACTATATTTTCATGTATTAGTCGTCGCAACCGTTCACTAATGTGAAAAAAACAATTTAAGGCAGATGTAGTCGCAGGTTTTAAAAAACCGCTGACAGAAAGAAAGGGGAAGTCATAAATTAAAAATATATACTTTAATAACAATTGCTTACATTTCAACCATTGAATTTGATTCGCTGTCAATTGTTGTTCAACTGCTTATTGAAATGCTTATGATTCTAAATATACAAATTCAAAACTTGTTAAGCTTCCGGTTCAATTGTTTACTTACCTAATTTTTAATAAAATTTAAAAAAGCGTTACTATAGAGTCTTATATTAGCGTAAATAAACAACATAACGCATTTACCAGTCTCAAAAGACAGTTATGGGTTAGGTACATGTAAAAATTATAATAGAATTTATTACTATCTTTTTGTTTGTATAGAAATTGGGAGAATTGGATGTCTTGCTAACTGTCCGACTCGCGAACTTTTTCCCAATAAAAGGAGTTAATGACCACAAATAACTTCTTCACTGAAGCTATTCATTAATACCCAAACCAGTGCATAAGATAAAGATAAAAATAGAGTCGGTTTTCTTACTATTCCAGTGTATGCAAGACAATTGGGAGTGTATCGGATACTTTTCACTAATACGTTTTGCCACAAGGGCTAATGCTACTTACAGGCATTAACATTGTAAACACTCCCTGTCCAGTGGTTTTTAACAATAAACAGCAAATTTCCCTGTAATTTATGGAAGCCTTTTTCAATATGAAACGATAATTTTATTATACAGTTACATTAAAATTTCCACAAAACAGAAATAAAATAAAATAAAATATAGGTAAACGTTGGAAGGTCACTCCACTTAAATAACTGTTAAATACTATGGACATACGAAAAAAACTAACTCGTCACTTATCTTATCATATTTCAATTTCAAAGCCTTATTTTCTTCAGTTGTGACCGTGAAAAGAGCCATTTTGTCGTTGTGGTGTATTGAAACGAAAATTATGTTTTTTAAAAATATACATGGCATTCCCACCACATTACTCATCGTTTTCGTCATCATTAGTATCGCAAAAATAACAATCTTTTTCAATATACATACAAGTTTTCCAAATCGTCTTATAAGTTACGTTCTGAATTGACTATAAAAACTACAGGTCTAACCACCTCTACAATTTGTTCCTTTTTGTAAGTGTTCTTGATTAATTTATTAACCATTGTTAACACAATTTTTCCACATTTTCGGAGTGACTTTTTCTATAGACTGTCTTTAAATTTCTTTGAAATCTTCGTCCTTGCTACTTGTTTGGACAATTGTTTTATTGTAGTAGATTTTTGAAATGTTCCAAACCAACTGGATAGCGTTAAATTGGCAATGGTATGGAGGCAAGCCAAGAATTTGGTGACCATATTTGGCAATTACCTCATCTAATAATTAATTAAAGGTGTAATGTAAAACATTGATCAATTATAAATTTTATTTTTTTAATTATTTTATATATAGCGTCTTTTAAAGTGTTTAAAATAAATGCATATACGTTATTGTTATTATTTTTAATATCTGTACAACATTTTCAGAAGTCGCTACTCTTTAACTATTCAAGATTGTGTATGTCACATTGTCACACAGAGTACTTCAGGACCACGGATTTTTAATCCCTGCAAGCAACATTAGCCCTTATATATAGCAAAGAATAATAGTGAAAAGTGTCCGATACACTTTTAACAGTCTTGCATAGACTGGAATAGTAAGAAAACGGACTAGATTTTTATCTTTATATTATGTATTGGTTTGGGTATTAACGAATAGTTTGCCTGAAGATGTTATTAGTGGTCACTAACACGGATTATACCTAGTAAATTCTTAACAAAGGCGTTGCCAAACGTTAATGATTTAGCCGCCAGTTGGCAATGTTTCTGACTTTAGTCATTATAAACACATACAAACATATAGGTACAACCAAGGCGGTCTATATTGTTCCAGGCCATGACACTGGGCCTATAAAGTGGCCTTTGGAATGGCCTACCACAATCTGGCAACATGGCTTCGCCAACCTTCAACAATTACTAGTTTTGGTCCCTAAATGAGCCATCTGTCAGTGCACTATCCCTGTCATTGTGATGCGTGCCAGTTGAAAAAAAAAATCTCTAAAATCACTTCACCGTAATATTCGATTTAAAAACAATTCCTAATGGGTAGGTACCTAATTCTTCATTGTTAGAAATTTTGACTCTATCTAAAACAGTAATTTATTCAAAATAACTTGCTTGGAAGCTAGTGATATTGCAGTCAGAACAAGTCTGTTCATTTTATTGCCCTTTATATCCATTCTTTTAAAGTACTTTTCACACACAACACTAGCCTTTTCAATCCGCCAGTTCTCTAAATGCAAAATCTCTTTCCGTTTTTGTGTCACCGTTCCATTAGATGAAAACTTGAACACGCTAACATGTGGAGCAACTGATGAAGCGTAGGTAAGTTGACTTGCAGCTTGATACGTAGCTAACACTTCAAAGGCATTTTGGAACTTATATGTATATATACTGCCTTGGCAAAATAGTTTTTAATGTCAAATATATTTCAAACAAACAAATCTTAGTGTGTCTTGGAATGGTCTAACACAAAATCTGGCAACAGAGCCATTGTCATGGCTTGGAACAATATAGACCGCCTTGGTACAACTCGATCAGCATTTAAAATGGGATAGGTAGGTGTTCATGTCAAATATGTCCCTAAAAAATTAAAACCGCTGCTGTTTCAGTTTAAGCAGTTGGATAACACATTAGGATTAAAACACCTAAACATTATTTATTATTCAAAAGTCGAATCACATTTTTGTTAGGTAGGTATTCTATAGTAGTTGGTTTGGGGTGGTTTCGCAAAACATCATTTAATAAATTTAGAAGTACATAGAACTAATTCAAAACCGACTACCCAACTGAACTCTAACGCAGTGTGTTATGAAACTCCACGTAATAATTTTAATCAGCGATACAGCATACCAAATTGAAAAATGTGTAAGTATAATTATCGTTCTTTTAATCGCATATTTTTTCAATCATTTATCCCCCTTACATTTGACGAACCACTCAGTAAGCAAATGTAACTGGAGAGCTCTTACCGTACAAAAACATCAAATTAATACACTTAGTTCCAAAAAAAGTGACGCACTTGATTTTTGACCTAACTTTTTTTCCTTTTTTGAAACCAGTGGGTCGATTTTTAATTTTTGTTTATTTGTTGGTAGGTGATTCCTTAGTCCTTTAAAAAAATAAAGAGGTGGACATTTTTTCAAAGCCTCCTGGATGGTACTGGAAAAACTCGAACCATGTTTTTTCCTAATTTTTGACTCACCTTTGTGTTAATCAAGTAATGGTATAGAAAGTGCTTACTTACACTCTATATGAAAGACGTTTCCTTTACGAGCATTCTGCTTTTGTATTCATTATTTATCTCTAAAATTGTCCGAATTACAGCTTTTCTGCTGAAGCCTTACGTTTATCCCACAAATTTATTTCATTGTGGGATCACATTGCCTTTGAAAAAACAATTGCCGTTGCCATAGCAATTAATTTGTTGTATGCCTCCATACTTGACACGTTGTCGTTGTGTCATTAATTGTCATTCCAGTTTATAATTTTGTTTTTAATAAAAATGTTTTTTTTTAAATTCGTATCAGTTTATTTCACTAGAAAACTGTTTCTCGATAAATTCAGAAAGTTGGTAATACGCAATGTCCACCTCTTTGTTTATTTTTTTTTGTAATTACAAATAATTTGACAATAAAGAAATTATTATTAAAAGTTTATAAAATTGAACTTCTTTTGTTATTTAACCATTTCTTTGTCTACTATATTGTTTCTGTGGGCTCAATGAAAAGAATCGTACTGCACAGAATTTTTTGTTCATTAGCTTATCTTCTTTAACGATATCTGTATTTTGTGTAACGGCTGGACTTCTTCATTTTCTATCGACCCATATTGTTTTTTTTTCATCTTAATATTTCACTTGCCAATCCTATTTGGTAAATTCTCCCCAAAACGGATTGATCTGTCAACAAAGGTGCCGCCGGCACTAGCGACGGCGTTTAGAAAGCGTTACCGGAAAACAACCCCATCGTAACCCTTCTCAACACCGATGCTATCCGTTTAACATATCAACAAATTAGCTTCCCTGCTTACACTCACCTGGATAATATATGGAAACCGAGAGCGGGTGCCCAATTGGATCCAGCAGGAGCGCAGGCCCCGCCCCGATATCCTTGCGATCCGCCCCGCAGCTATCCAATATAGATCTGTTCAGGCGAAACCAGTTGTGAAGCAACCGTGCTGGAGTGTGAGTGTCGCTTTCCAGAAGAACGCAAGGGCGATAAGCCGCATGAATGTGTCTAATCCGACGCCACTTGCGCGAAATTAAGTGAACGAACCTATTAATTACGCCTTGCGTCACAGTTTTAAATAGAACGCTTAATGTGTGGATTTTTGCGTTTGCCGCGGCAGTTTGGAGTTTGTACATTTGAAATTTATATGGTCCGTGGTCAAATTTCAACTTGGATCGCTAAGAGAACCGATTATTGAAACGTAGTAGGCTTTAAGCTTTGTTCAAGTTTGTCGATGTTTGATAATCGTGCCGATGAAGGTGCTATAGTTGAAGAACGAGGATTTGAAGTGTGAAAGTACAGTGATCCGATGTGTTTTGTGTAACGGTGCGGGAAAAACGGACGATCATGTTGTCGGCGGGGGTGGGCTACGGCCCCCCTGGCTCGGGGGCCACACCCCCGTACAGCCCTCCGCCCCGAAACAGCCCCCTGCCGAGCTTTGGGTTCACGCAGGAACAGGTTGCGTGCGTTTGCGAGGTAAGATTACAGAGCTTTGTGTAATTGATTCTCCAAGTGTGAAATTGATTCCTCCCAGTGTGTAATTTTCGCGATGGATTTGCACGAGGCGCTCTGCTCGCCGAGCTTTCGATTCTCGTGAGATATTACCCCGTTTGGACGGAGAAGATGTTGATTGATGAGTTTTAACGTTGTTTTTGTACTCTTAGAGTATGAAAACAATGGTTTTAGAGACGAGCTTGAAATTGTCGATCAGCATAATAGGAATATATGGATAGTAGTTTATCAAAAGTGAATATGGCCAACTAGAGATCTCTGCGATAGCCCATAGTTCTATTATAGATACCTATCTGAATGTTGTATTTCAGTTATGTATAGTATTGACTGTACTTAACCACATTATTAGATTAATTTGTTATGAAAACAACTGCTCTTCATTATGCAGAGATACATGGAAGAAAGGTAGGAATTAATGGATTTTAGAAATGGTTTTGTTAAGGAAGCAATATAACGTAAGGGTGTAAAATAATACCAACTAATAAATTTCTTGCCGAAATGGTTGCAACTAGGAACACATAAATGAAGAAATTAGTAAATATTATAATACTGAATGAAAGTAAACAATTCGCAGCTATGCCGTATCGATGAAAATCAATTGTCCATCAGAAGAAAAGTACTTAGATAAAATTATACCTATTATGAAATGGATCCAACTAGAGATCTTCGCAATACTCCTAAGTACGAAGTAATTTTTCTGTCACATGCAAGCTATATGCAAGTTTTAATTGGTGGTGATTCATTTGTTTATTAAAACCTGGTCTAACCGCTAGAGCTTCGGTATAGCATTTAGTTGATTTGTTAAAAATTATTGGTTTTCTAAATAAGAGTAGGTACGTTCCTAGATTTAAAATATTAACATTGGAAACGAAAACGACTCGTTTTGGCGATTAAGATTTGTCATACTTTTAAGAGTGTTTTTTATCCACTTCAGTTTCAATCAGTTTCATTTATTTTTGCCTTTTTTCATTTTTATTTTCATAATATCGATCAACAACATTCACTAGTTCGTACTCTTTTTTTATGTCCGAAGATCGTGATTTAACCATTTAGCTCAGTTTGTAGATCTTTTGATGATATGTCTCAATTCATTTCAATTTTTATCCTTTCATTTACCCACAATCTTGAGATCCATCTCTCACTCTCTTTTCTTTTATTTTTCCCTTTTTCAAATTGTATTAATACTTATACCCAAAGAATTGGAATATTCTTTTTTGTATAATATTTGTTAATCTATGAGTCACTTCTATTTCTTGAATAGTTGTTGGTATGATGCTGTGTCCATTTGACTATTGATGTCTTCTCCAGCAACACATCTCAAATGCGCTGTTCTGTGTTTTTGTTTTCGTGGACAGAGATTCTATGGCTCTTATCACTGGAACTGTGTTTTGTGGGTATATTTGCTCTTTCCAGTTCCACTATATAGTTTTAACTACTGCTGTTTTTGCTATTGCTAAGGTTTTTATTTCTTTATTAACGTTGGATACTGCACCAAGATATACTTCTATCTAGTTCTGTGTTTCCGCTGGTTATCATTTGTTTTATTTTTATTTGTATTTACTGTGAACCCTAGACTTCCGTTTTCTTCTATGACATCCAATATTTCTTTTGATGTTTCTTCATAATTCCTTTAATTAGCTTAAAGAATAAAATTAAGAAAGAAGCATTTTAGATGAGTTGATATAATAGTTACTATTCTATAGACATATAGTAACTAACCACGAGGCAACTGAAAATTGTCGAGATCGTGTAAACTATTGTAATGCAGCAATGTGACAGTAATTCGACCAGTAATTTCAAACGTATATGCATTATTCAGGCACTTTGTGTATTTACGTCGCACTCGCACTAAATATGTTCTCAGTTGGACACGAAATTAAGCAAGAGCAAACGTGCAACGTGCAAGATTAAAAAATGTAATTTTCTTCGATCCGTAATCCATAATAATTCCTACCTTTTAATTTTCATAAACAGTACCTAATCAGGTATGGCAGTTTTTATCGGTACCCGTCTGTTTAACTAAGAAGAAATTGTAAATGGTCATTAACTAACTGATTGCTGTCGTCAATATTCTTTGTGGTCTCTCCACAATCGATACCACGGTTCTAACAAAAAAAATAATTAACTCTGTATTCACACCTTGAGGGTTGGATATGTTCACTTGTACGGTGGTCAATGCAACGACAACGTTGTTCACATTAGCGGCAGGTTTACATTGCTTAGTACGTTTCGCACAAGTTGCAAATTGTTGAAATGTAAATTGCTTCAAATTATCACATTTCCGTCGCTGGAAACTGCAACAAAATGAAAGTAGGTAGTTCGGTCCTTCATATTTTATATGAATTTTCTTTATTTTGAGTGTTTTTGATCATTCTTTAACAGTAGTTTGCAATTAATTGGAAAAATATTGCGTGGTGGAGCATCATTACTATCATCTTCTTTTCGAAACATCATCTACAACTACCTTCGCTATCAATCAAAGGAAAGTTATGATCATAGTTTCTGATATATCAATATGTGTCCAAAGATGTACTACATGCAGGAACTACATACTTACTAGGAGTGGTACTAGAAAAACAAGAATAGACCTTATTAATTTAACTTTGTAATTTGTAATTCCATGCACATTAATAAATACCAAGTACTGTCCATTTATGTAAGAAGACGGTGGAAAGAAATTTCTTCTTTTGCCGTCAGACTTGATAACTGGTTTGTTGCAGCTGTCAATGGATTTTGACTTTTCATTTTCATTCGTGGTTTTCCTTTTGCATTGTTTCTTTGTATTCCTTCTTCTATTCCAATTTTTAAGACGCCGTTACGTCTTAGCGGCCTTAGTATAGCACCCATGAAGGAATCCTTCCAAATTTTAAAATCTTCGTCCACACTTCGAACATGTGAACAAATGAAAACGAAAGCACCCTTGGTTTAAAAAAAAATTAGCCATGTACTAGATTACTTGTGACGTTTTAAATTGAAATATAACAGTTATTATAATAGTAGAAGTGTAAAGTTGTTTAAATTATCAAATTTTAAATTACACATGTTTGATCAAGACCAAAAAGTTTTATAATGGAAAGTTATTTTCGAAATGGAGAAAGGGTGGAAAACCAGGAATGGTTTAGAGAAGCATGTGGTGTTTACCGTATGGAAGAAATCAGACCAAGAGTTGGAACTGCAGACAATGTTGAGCAAGTTAGAATTATACTGAAACAAGAAAGTAATACGTCGCCGTCGCGTTGGTTAGATTTTCGCAACAAGTAAATTTATGTTGTGGCAGTTGTATCATTCTCAACTTTCCTCGACTTGATATTGCAACACATAAAGATATTTGGGGTCTGTAAGGGAGCCATTGACAACGAATGGAGCCATCATATGTTCTCCGAACATACACCAAACATATAATTTTTAGGATATTGAGTTCAAAACTCAAAATACTTATATACTTGCCTGTTCAGTCTTCTCAATAATTGTTCTGACATCTTTTCTTGGGCCTGCCTACATCTGCGTCGTGCTGGTCTGTACTTGTGAACCAATTTTGGAATTCTTAACTTGTCCATTCGAACGATGTGTTGCATTTTGCCATTCATGGCATATATGTTTAGTTCATTTCGTACGTCCTCGTTTCTTATTTCATTCTTTCTTGTGCAGTCTTTGGCCTGTTTGAGGAAATACATTTCTGTGTCTTGGATTCGGCTCTGTTCTTTTTAGATGATTCGCATCCATGTAATAAAATTGGCGTGGCCATTGCTTTGTGAAATGTTAGCATTGTATGCTTCTTGGCCTTGTTCTTAGAGTCCTGAGAATTGCATATCATTGGAACTTTTTCCAACTTTTTAGCTAGATCTTGGTCGTTCTCATAGCTTATGTCACATCCTACATAATTGAAATGGGATACCTGTTCTATTGTTGCGTTGTCAATAACCATGTTTGAACGCATTGGATCTTTTCCTGTAACGGCTATAACTTTCGTCTTTTTAGCGAGTATCTTGAAATTATGCTGCTTGCACATTTGGTGCAGCTGGAATATTGCTTTCTGTTGTAGATCGTTGTCATTCTTTTCTAATACTGTTAGGTCATCCGCGAATAGTAAAACGTTAACATTTATGTTTTCGTTTAGTTTGATTTTTAGGATATTGAGTTAAAAACTCAAAATACTTACATATTCTACGAGACCACTATCGACCAAATAATGCAAATATCGATTGATCATTAAACACAATATTTCTAATAAAGTTTTCATCGTCGTTTGCCACTTATATATTTTCACAAAGTCTCATATCATTCTCTTCAAATATTTGTATCTTCCGTTCGTTGTAAGTTGTTAACACAGTTGCAGAGTTGAGAGAATGTCTATTTTGATTTGATAAGTTCCTTCGAATACATATTAACCGCCAATATAAAACCATTGGTATAAATCTGGTACAGTGAAGACGCTTACACGTTTTAATTATACGAAATTTATAGAGATCCCATACCTTGACATGGCATTTATCGTGGATGTTGAAATTCTTAATTGTTTCTAGAGTAAGACTCTTATTTTCTAAAAAGCTTTAGTAGATTTATATCTCACCGTCCCACCATAACATCGGCAACCATTGAAACTACGATACGGAAGAGGTACAAATAGCAAAAATATTTTACTCGCCGAAAGCTATTTTCTGATGTAGGTGTATAACAAGTTATATTAGTAAGTAAATTTTTCACTTATAATACCATAAGTAGTCAAAGTTATGTCGACAATTTAACTGGTGTCATTGTCAACCAATGGCATTCTTCAATTTAAAAATAAACTACCAATCGAACGATTATTTTAGTGACAATAATTCGAGGAGCTTTATTTCAGCGACAATAATTCTAGGAGCTTTATTTCAGTGACAATTTTTTCTGTAACAATTATTGTAGTGACAATATTTCGAGGAGCTTTATTTCAGCAACAATTTTTTGTGTAACTATTTTTTAATGAAAAGTTAAATTGTCAAGACGAATAGGACTCTAGGTCAAAATTGGTCAAAATATTGCAGACAATTTTTGCTCTTCTGATTTGTCTCGTTTCTGTTGCTTTGAGCATTACCAAAATATTTTAGAGAAATACACTGAAAAAAATATCGTTCGTGATATCAATAAAGGGCGTTTATTGAAGGTCATTTAATTGATATAACGTACGATTCGTTAATACCACGAAATAAAAATGTGCCCTACTTCATTAGCTAATAATCGCAATCATTAAAACAACAAATATTCATTCATTGAAAATTAAGTACGACTGATCATAATTTAATGTAACTATTTATTGGTTATATTAAAATGGTTGTATATTTTATGAACATTTTTTTGGTACCAACATTATATTAATAAACGCATTCATTAATCACCTCAAAAGGTCTCCATAATTTACAACAGCATTTCAAAGTACTATGTCATCAACTAGTAATCGACATTCATTGGTTTGATAACAAAATTCGTATTCTTATAATCACAAGTTATAGTTTAACTAAAGTGATTTATAATATCAACGTTGAAGTTCATTAGGTAATGAAAAGCGTTATTGTCTCAATGAAAATTTTTATTGAGGCAACACACTCGGTTATTAGCAAATGTGCATTTTTCAGATTCGACGCGTATTGCATATTGTATTTCAGAGACGCGTATTGCATATTGTATTTCAGAATCAGTTTGTGCTTCTGAATCTAACGACAGCGATGTACGCTCCACGTTTTAAGTTTGCCAAACTTTTATAAGTGTAAGTGTTCTTACTCGATCAAGGTAAGTGTCTACACCCATTATATAGTATACAATATGTATATATGCGCCGATAGTGGTTTCTGGAAGCTGCAAATAATTTTTGTAGGGCGACAACAGGGTCCATTTTATTAACTTTTTTGCTTACGTTTATAAAAGCCGGCGTAGGCGTAGTTTAGATTTGAGGAAACAATAAGAACTTTTCTTTCAAACATAATGCAAAACATAAGTTTACTAATTGATGTTTGTGTCTACTTGCAGAAGCGCATAATGTTTGTTCCTTCTTGTTGACAATTATGTCAAAGATAAAAATATTCGAGGCCTGCTGGACGAACTTAGAGGGGAAAGACTAAATGAGAGTAGGTATTTGTGTAACTTTCAAACGGAATGTTTACTTATATGCAGTTTTGTCTTACAGATAGTCGAGATGCTGTCATAATGTGGGCTCTGCATGGTGCTGACCCAGAAAACAGTGCGGAAAGATCCGACAACAGGAAAGAAAAAAACACGACTAAATACACTATCAAAGATTCTCAAGAATATTCGTCGGTAAATGTGCTCAGGAAATTGAAGACCACATTCGTCACCTAAAGACAATCAAGAACAATATTCAACCGCTGATTTTGAGTGTGGGGAAAATATAATAAAAAAAACGAAATATATATACATATATTTTGATGATATAAAATACTCATTTACCAACTTCTTAAGAGCTGTAGACACATGCTACAAAATAATGTATGTATTTAATTTAGATTTTCTTCCGGAATTCGTCATGTTTTATATGTTTCTTGATACCTTTTTTTTCGATATGAGAAACAGAAACTCTTTTTGTAAAGTACATATTTTGTCTTATGCTTTGGTGACATCTAATTAAACTTCGAAATGAATGAAGGTTTTGTTTCATGATTCAAAGTGAATTCTTATTTTCTTTCGAAAAATGAAAATGTACAAAAGTACATACACACTACGATATTTTTTTAAATAACAAAAGCTATGTGAAGTATGATAGATCATAGCAAATTATCATTTTTATGATATAATTAATAATTTCTCAGTTATGTAAAATATGTATTGTAATAGTACTAATTATGAAATAACAACTATGATCATGGGTATACTTGCAATTGAAAAAACAATGTTGTAATTTGAGAAATTTCTTAAGGAAGTATGAACCTAAAAACATTGTAAAACAATATTATTGGTTGAACAACTTATATTGAAGCTAGGTAATTTAATTATAATATAGAATAAGACGATAAATACAGCATTTAATTTATTTGTATGCTTAACTGCTTGAGATATTAATTGATGTACTGATTTTGCTATTGAGCTTTTTACGATTTCAAGTTTTTTTTTTTTATAGGTCATTTCTGGTTTACCCCATTTTTTTTAATAAACCACCCTGTATATTATGTAATTAGCTAAAAGTCACATCTCCTGTGAGATAGCTGACATTTTTGGCTTCAGGGAGTTACTGCAGCATTAAACAATTCTGTGTAGATTTAGAAAGAAGCACATTAGTTATTCTATTTTTCTTTAAATTGTATTTTGTGTTCATTTCCAAAAGTTCATATTTTGAGTGAAGCCATTAAGTCAAATGAAAAATGGGTGAAGAAGTGTCTGCTGGTAGATTACTGGAGAAGACAATAAGAATGTTTATTTTATTTTTACGATTTTGTTTGTGTCTACAGATTTTATACTGTTTGCGTTATGAAGACTGTTGAAGTTTCGTTCATATTTTATTTAAGTACCTTAGCTGGTATTATAAGTTATGTATAGTTACCAGAATTGTATTTCTGTAATAAAATTTTAATAGATGCTTGTTTTTTTTGTTCCCTAATCCCTAATATTAGTAGATCCATGTGATGATGCGAACAATATACAATAATAGTAATAATAATAATAAAATAACAATAATGATATTAATAAAAGGTATAATTAATACCATGAATGATGGTAATGGTATTAACGAACGAATTAATAAATCAATGAAAATCAAAACATTAATTAAATACAGGTGGACTTACTTCAATAAAATAATTTCATCATCCCAATCAATAGATTCATGTACTCAATAAATCAATTCATCACGTAATGAATGACGTTCATCATTTCTGGTATCAAAATTAATACATTTGTTGATTAATGAAATAACTGTGTTTATTAAAACAAGAAACAATGTCAATTAACTTGGTCATTGATACAATGAATAACAACGTTAAATAATACCCGTGTATTAATAATTTTATAAAGTGTGTTTCATCTAAGCAATAAAACTTTTCGTTGGACCAAAATTAATAAACTAATCATTAATACAATAACTGTTTTCGTTGAATACATGTTCATTTTTGGTTCAGTGTAGTCTTAAACTGCTCGTACTCTGAAAGTATTCAAAATATATTGCATTACTCTCTCAGATATTTGGTTTTTGGAAATCTTACGTATGACCTTATGAGTAGAGAACGCATATTTTATTTTGTAAAAATATGCAGACAATTTTAGAAATATGCAGGTGCATATGATATATCATTTTTTATGCAGAAATTAAAAATATACGGAAATTAAAAATGTTTTAATTAATAGTCGACTCATCAGAAACCTAATAAAATTTAAAAAAGTGGGAATACGTATTTAATTTTTTGTTTTTCTCATTTTAATAATTCTTACAATGATTTTCCTCAGAATTAAGCAATTATTTCGATAAGTAATATAAGAAACATACGCAATACAAACAAAATTCGTAAATTAATTACCCTCTTAAAACACCTTACAATTAAATGATTTTGATAATTTGAATGAAAAATGGTAAGTCTTCTGAGAACATGTACTTACATATTGAAAACGATCTTTCACCGTCTACAGATGTGCAAGGAGCATTTACAAATTTTGCAATAACATAGGAACTGCATCAAGGAACTTAACAAAACAAATTCACCAATCAAAATGTGAATTATATTATATAAGATTACGATTTTTCTTCATTACTAAATTACATTTTTTGCGGTTCAAATTGCGTTAGCGTAATTCGTGTGGAAAGCAAAACCTTGTCATTTGTCGTATGTATGTATGTAATTTAGTAGACATATTTTGGGCACTTTCTAAGAAAATTAATTACTTGTTTTCTTTGAAGATTTTCAAGAAATACCATATTGGCAAGAAATACCAGTTTCACGTTATTTTTGTACATTTCAAATATCTGAAAGCAATCCGATTTAGTTTTTGCCAAAAATTATAGATATAGGTAGTATAATATCTACATAATTGCTAAAATATGCATATATGTCAATATGATTTAACTAATTAGTAGGGATGTCGTACCCGGTCTAAAATCAAACCCGGGTACCCGAAAACAGTACCCGGGTACCCTCGGGTACCCGAAGATTTTACATTTTGCCTTATTATTTTCTGGCGAATGCAAATATTTCCATACAGGCGTTTTTTGTTATGACTTTTTTATGACATTGTTTTCTTGTTTGTTTGTACACAGGTACTTTTGTAGTTTTATGCAATGTTCAACCTCTATGCTCTACGCATTTTAACGCCGCGTATTTTAAACTGAACTAAGTTGAATTAGTAGGTACCTACTCGTCAATTCAAACTGCAAGTCGTCTGTCGTCATAAATATTTTCACATTTTCACCAAGTGCTATCATATTCAAGTACGTGACTTTTTATCCGAAATTGGTTTTTTTTATCATCTCCGAAAAAGGGTGACTGTCTGGACATTACATAATTTAGTAGTCGGGTACCCGGGTCCTGAAAATATACCCGGGTTGACTATTACCCGGGTCGGCCCGGGTACCCGCCGACATCCCTACTAATTAGTGTCAATTAACTGTTTAAAGTTTCAATTGTTGCAAATTTCCAATCTTACGATATGCATAAATTTTAGGATATGCAGTTTGCATAAAATCCGTTTTATGGTAGCGACGGACAAACGGAATTTTGTAAATGACATTGAAAGAGTAAAAATGTGTATACTGATACATGTAATTTCGTTGTATTTGGCAGGACTACCTTTTTTTTGCAGTGAACGCAATTTTTCGTGTATAGGCAGAATACAGAAGCCAGCAGAATCACACAAACAACGAGATAAAATTATGTTCTTTGGCAAACAAACTAGTAGTAATCTCTAAAAGTAACAGTATATGATTTTAGTTTCCTTGGCAAGTAGATATGTATATGTTTATCTAGACTTCTAATTATATAATATGATGCTGTATGTTTTTGTATTTTTGTATTGTTTATAAATTGTATATGGACGTGTTATGTTCAAAAACCATTTTCTTAAGATATGAACAAAACTATTAAGGTGGAAATACAAATTTTCTATTAAATTAAATATGCATAGAATATAGTTTTTATGAAATACAATCACAGTAATAAAATAATGAGCAAATCTTTGTAGAAAACGTTAATTAGGTAATCCATTTGTACGTAATTTTTTATACAAAAAATAATATATATTTTAGAGCGAACGATTTAAATCTTTGTTTAACATCTTTTTCTGGTGGTGGTCTATGTACAAATAGTTAATTGTATACGTTGTTAACCTGTAGCCTGTTAAGAATTGAATGATATTAGAATAGTTTCTCTAAATGCTGTGAATTGTTATGACTGTAGATGGTTGGTATAAAAATTGTACTAAATTATAGTTGGTTCTATTGCAGATATTTCTGAATATCTCAAAGAGTACAATGACTAAAAATGGTTAAAAAACTTAATCTTATAGGAATTGTTGCCTAAAATGAAACCAAAACTAGAGAGAGAGATATTGAAACTCTACAGTTCCGACTTTCATTTATACTTGGAAAATGTACAGTATATTAGTAATTAATTACATTGCAAAAAGTTATGACACCATTTTCAGTTACATGATTTGAAAGCTCCAACGTATAAGAGCTATATCGGTAACTTACAATGGACAGTTGAATTTCACTAAATCTGTATAAATGTAACGCATTGCCCACGGAAATGTCCAATCCTACTCACATTAGCTAATGCTTATCGTTGTAGCCTTGTACTATATGTCATACGAGCGTAATTTTCAAAATGAAAAAAGTCGCTTGCACGTAAAAGTAGTATAACCTTCGATAGGCAAATCACAATTGACGTTTTAGCCATAAATACATGTTTCGTGCAGTTTAAATGTCTATGCCAGCCTACACTACTTCACAGAATATCAATGTCTGAATTTTTATGTTCTTAACATTTAATATAGCACTACTTGATCAGGATTCGCTATAAATATGTACTTAAAGAAGAATAACACAATTTTGTCATACTGTTTTCTATTAAACGTTTTGTATTGGTTAACGTGCGGCTTTGGGTGGTGGGATACTTCCAATAAATTATTCATTAAATTAATTCCTGGTTTAGGTCAACGAATATTTATAAAAAGTCAGTGAATTAATTCAACTGTTATGTAATACTATACTTAAGTTTATAAAATTTCTGCTGCAGATGTTTTTGTAAGCGTGGAGACAATACAAGGGGAGAATCCCTCATCTAGTTTGGAGGGTAACTTCATTTTAGCCTAAACAATAATCATTCATTTCAATGTATGTATATCAGTTTTTCTTTTATTACGAGCTATAGAAAGAAGATCAACATTTGCAATGCATCCATACATAATCTTTTTTAGCCTGTTCAGCTTTAGGCGTGGAAAACAATTCATTAGTTTTTTAATTTAAAACTGAAATTTAGACGACTTAAAATTAGGAAGGTGTTTATCATATGTTAATTATCAGTACGAGGTTTACAATGAAAACGTCTGTAGATCTGAAATACGAGTGGAATAGGCTTCCTCCCCTGCATTTATATCAATTTATGTTCATCAGTGTTGTTATAGACTATTTACCAAATTAATTTCAGTATCGTTAAAGCTTCATTGCCGCACTATTTTTATATAAAAAAATACATTGTACCAGAACTTATTGATGAAGATAAAATATTGAACAATATACATTTGGAAATGGCACTTAACGAGACTCGTTAAGATGCTCATAATCAAACTAGTATCGTTAATAAATATAACCATCCAAAATGTGGTTATGATTTTAAAAGATTGTGAATTCAAGTCAGATCAAGAACATCTAACTTTTGATGAAGAGAGGTAATCTTCATCGTTTGCTTCTTAAAAGAACCGCTAAATTATCTGTCATAATTTTAAACATATAAGAGAAATTGGTTGCCACAGTTGTTGGTATGTATTTATTTTGACCATATTTTATCTCTTCTACATGCTGAGTCACAAAATACTTCTTTTCATAATTTACAGGTATATATCACTTAATTTGCAAAACAGCAGTGACCCTTCACTAGTCAACAGATCACTACCGAATTTCTTAATAAATTTTTGTAGTTTGTCCGAGATGCGATGTGTACGAGAACTCATACCACGATCACGGCAAAGTTCAAAACTAAAAACTAAACTCCAATGTTATGGGCAAATTGTGGGTGTGGGTTTTTTAATTGTTGTGAAAAATAATCCCAGTGAATGATCTAATCATTAGTAAAATAGCAAGAGCGAGACATACCGTTAATTTTGCACACGCCAAGGGTCGAGTGCTGGTTGCAATGGAAACTGTCCCGAGGGAAGTTTTCTAAGGGCAACTAGCTAAACCAGCACGAAAACTCTTAGCACGGACAAGTGTGTTGCCCGCGTTTATATTTTGAAGATTATTACTCAAAACCCATCTACGAATTATGATTTAAAATTGATCGTTTCTTGTATTTCTATTTCTAATGATGACACATCCACGGGGTGAATAATCATCCCTAGGGCGCTTATCGCTTGATAAGCAGTTCAAGGGCGCGTAACATGTAATCAGTTCGGAATCGGTCGATTTTCAAAAAATGCGTGGTTCTTATTGGATGATATCAGTTATGTGACAGTTGACTGGAATAATCATATACAGTGAGAATAATGTAACACTGCACATGGCTGAATTATGCAAAAGTAGACATAGGACATTTACTTAATGTTGCCATGGTGTTTGTAAACAAACAAAATAACACAGTGACTTATAGAAATTAATTGAAACTGGATTATTTCATTGTAACTTCAAAACCGACAATTGTTATTAGCATGGGTAAATTGATTAATGCTTAAATAAAGTTGCCAATGTACCGGGTGGCCATAAATATCTGAGATCCCGGTAGCCATGAAATTAGCTACTTATAAATGTTGGGTTAGTATTATATTTCAATTACAATAAGTATCGGTACCTATGTAATGTAATAAAATGTAATAAGAGTAGGGGAATTTGCCCCGGATTCTGCAGTTTAGCCTACGACACGATTATAAAAATCTCCTGTTCTAACTCCATTACTTATTGCAATCTGTAATAATTTTTGACAGATAGGAATTTTAGTTATGATGACATTAATGACATTTAGTTTAGTTGAATTCATCACTTTAATAAAGCGGTGTTGATTCCAAAGGTAATGTGATATCAGATATTTATGGCCCCCGGTATATAGTCTTACATTATCCACATGGTATAATGCAACTAGTCTGTTCTTGATTATCAAATAATCATTTCTGTTTACACGAGATATAGTGTTTGACAATCACACGAGTCCAAAGGCCAAGCGTGGTTGCCTAAAACATATATCGAGTGAAGGCAGGAGTTGCATTCGGCTTGATTACATCACGAGTCAATAAACAACTCTTGAACAGTTTATTTATAAATATTAAAAGTACAGTTACTGTGATTGCTATAACGATTGTACTTTCAGCAGATAACGCCATGTTTGTGAAGTTATTTGACTGTCAGTTATTAGTCAATGAGGTATATGATTATCACCGTTGCTATGCACCTTATCAAAAGGTAGTAGGTACATGCGTAACTAAGTATTTTTACAGTTTTTCATTGGTTGATATTATAGGAAGTGGTATAATCAGTAGTAATACTATATAAGTACTTCGATATTATCGAGTTTTATATGTCGATAACTTGTTGCACAATAATAAAAGAGTGTCAGTTTGATAGGTTAAATAGTCCGACCGCGCAGCAGGAGGATTATTCTGTCAAACTGACACGATTTGTTCTTGTGCAGGAAGTTTGAGAAGTATAATCCGAAAATGTTCGAAGTACGCATTGCATTCGATTTGAATATTTTTTGAATAAATTTAGGTACAAATAATATTTAATTGGCAGCTCGATTTGTTTGTATCAACCTAGCTGATACTCATCTCCATGAAAACAACATTTGACAAAAGTTATGTATTGCGTCGCCTAGTGAAGTTACTCTAGTATAATCGATTTTGTATTATTGAAATTCTACAAGATAACTAAATCCAGCCTCCTGCTTGGTTGAGATCGCTACGAAAAAAATATTTAAAAATGATTTCTTAGTTCCCTGCAGGTAAGTGCCGTGACCTTCAAGGGTGGGTTCAGCTCTTGTTAAGCTTTTACTACAATGCAAGTCAGGAATTTATGTGCGTATTTATTCAACAACTGCATTCATAAAAAAACCTATCGAAATAATTACTTTCCTCAGGCAATCTTTGACACCTTTAAGATATAGTCCCTTAAAATTAGAACCAAACAGGCGAAAAGAAATCAAAATGACCATTTTCAGTAATTTTGTCTAAACGTGCGGTCTTTATTGCTAAGGTATATACATACTATATGAAGGTATGCTGTTATTTAAATTGAAAACTATAAATATCAAAGTAACATAGAGGCTGATTATAGTATATAAAACCTGTGCAAACAACTTGATTTAAAAATTGCGTATTCTTCGTAATTCAAAGCAGGTGAATTTGTTTTGAATTGTAAAGTATTATTCAAATGATGAAAGTAGAGTGTAAACAGAAATGTGATATGCAAGCGGGCATTTATCATTATTCATTATATAATCCATTGCTGCATATTTATATAACAAATAACGACTGTTTTCTAGTTTTTGTTCGTTGCTGAAGTAGCGGTATCAGCAATAATTTATTAACGTAATGTTATTTATACAGTGACGAATAGCAACATGATTCCCACAACAATAGCTATTTTTGTTCTTTTTTATAGACTATGAATGGAAATCAATTTAATTTAATTAATATTACCTTATGACCAACTTTAAAACCAACACATAAACTGTAAAAATCTATCAGCAAATTTTCTTTAAAGGGCTAAAGCGTGTTGCTGGTTTTTTAATTTGTTGAAGCGAATTAGTAAATAACGTTTAATTCCAGTTTTTAAACATATAACAAGTGTTCGGATAGTACGAATCAACCTATACCAATGAGTATGTATGTAAATCTTCGCTTCAAGTTTTATGGCAATGTGTAATTTGATATACCAAGTGTGCATAATGCGAGCAACCTTAGCGTGGTGCTTTAAATCCTTTTGTTCAACGTTTTAAGTAGGCAGCGACTACAAGTTCTTGTAAAGAGTATGTCATTGGTGTAGGGTAGTTCCTCACTAAGGCAAGATTCTGAGGCAGTAGGTACACCCTGTGTACACATTTTAAAATTAGTTTCGTTTATACAAGGTTTTCACATACAGTGTTACACTAAACATAATTTTTTCAAACAAAACAACCAGCATATTATGGTATTTTTTGAAAGCCGCTTCGGGGCTGATCAAATTTACAATTAATTATATGGGGCTCTTTTCAACCATTCTCCCGCTAAAGGGAGTTAATTTGTTAATTGCAAAAAAGTGGCCCATTATAGACACTTGGTGGCCAAACTGTTTAAGATATTAATATCGGGTTTTCACAGAAAACCGTTTTTTTAATACAGATTCCATACATCTGTGGCAAGCAAACTTATTTTTGTTTAATGCACACACTATATATTTTGGTTCTGGTGAATACAGATCTTCATAAGCTTAAGGTACCATGTTTGTGTAGGGTAAAGTAAATACGAAAACATTGCCTTACTTATATTTTTTTTATATTTTATGATACTCAAATTACAATTATTCGTCAAGCACTTTGGCAATAGTTCGGCGTCGTAACAATATGATCCACACGATTCCGCAAAATAGTAATATTTTAATGCATTAATTTTGTTGTTGCCGTTCACACCACGAATATATTTTTTCCAAAACATTATTTTTTATTTTTAATGTGGCAATGTGGCACACTACTCAGCTAATTCTTTCGCCTTTCAATTCCTCTTCTTCTTCATTTGAGGACTTCGTCCTGTTTGTTTTCCGCATCATGGGATGTAGATGCTCACGATTTCTACTTTTCTAGAATTGCGGTTTTCGATTTTAATCCATTTCGCTAGTTGATCTTTTTCCATTGTCTCGCGACAGCCGGCGTCTCACTTTTGTCCAATGTATACTATCTTGATCGACACAGTCTTGTAGGATGGTTTCGCTTGTTTCTCTGTAGTATCGTTTTCGTTTTGGTTAATCTTGGTAACTGTTTCATCACACAAAATTTGAGAAGTTAATTGTTATAGATACCAAACAGATTCTTCCTCTAAATGTTTTATTAATATCATGAAGAAAAAGAGAATTATAGCAAACTTACACCTGAACTTCTCGGGGTTGTCCTTACCGTAATTTAATGAGAGTTTGTATTATTGGTTTAAATCGCATACTTAGGACCTCTTGCAGTTGTTCAAGTAGCCAAATTGCATTCACACTTTCTCAGACTCTGAAGAAAGAAGAAAATCGCATAACCGGAAGTATGGTGTTTACTCTTGTGGTTTTTCCGTTTTTTTTGCGATTTTTTCAAAAACTGCTCTAACGATATTTTTAAAACTTCACATTTTGGATGTGTATTGATGTGATAGGTGATTTTTCAGTTGAATACCTCGAAAATGGGTTTCTTTTGTTTTTGTTTTGTTTTTTTTTATTTTAAATAGAACACCCGGTGTATTATTACATTTTTGAATTCAACTTAACATTTTAGAGAAAACTGGTCTCTTCAACTAACGCTCTATGTTGTACGGTTTCTGTAGAATTTGTAATTTTTGAAAATTTTTGACAAATGATCAAATTTTTGGCTAATTATAAGACCACTGTAAAAGGAAGTTGTGTGCGTGTATCACACCAAATTTTATAATTTGCTTAGTCAGTGATTATCCCTATAATATAAACGTATGTTATATCTGCGTTTCTGCGCCTGTCACTTTTTCAACAGCCCCAATCGGATGCAGTTTGTCCGCGATCGGCCGTGGCATCACCGCGTCCTTTATAACACAGCCATAAGCAAGCACGATAAGTGGTGCGCGTTCTTAGACGAACTGTTCAAGCGTCCGACCAGTTATCGGATTCCGCCGAAGAACGCGGATTTTGAGTAATCGGCTGCACTGGTTTTTCTGTGGGAATAGATGTAATTCACGTTACTAAGTGTTTCCTTTTGTTGTTTCTGTATTAATAGATATTTTTACCTATTCTATACCTTGCGGTGCGTTTTCTTAATTAAAGGCATTTTCTTTCTTCTGCACATTTTTAATTCACAAATCAATTTTAAAAATACAAAAAATAATTTCAGTGAGGGTACGTCCACGTATGTGGTCGGCACAAACGCTAGTTTGTTTTAACTCGAGGAGGAAGGCAGTAGCACATAGGACTTTTACACTGTTTCACGTGTAGATGTTTTGCCAGAAATCCAACCCTTTTGAAAGAAGAGAAAACATGTTGTTTCTTATACTTTTCTTTGATTGCACTCTAGTACCGCCTTCTGGAAACCACATCCTGATTTATTTTTACCTTGTGTTTTTTTACACCACACACTACACCTCCACGGTATTTTGTGGATCTGACAACGATTTTGTTCATTCCCCACTGTGGGGATGGAATTAACTACTGCAATAATCTGTAGACTAAACATGTCATGACGAAGCAGCAGTGTATACTACTGATTGCTATTATTTCTTCTATTTCGAATAAACGAATAACATGTTTTAAAAAATGAACTACTATTTTTATTTCCACTGCCTGTTTTGCATGAGCTCGATGAACATGACAATGTGTTTTTTCCCCCTTCATTCATACTCTAGCTATGAGCCTTGCCATTCTAAAAGCTTTCATGAGAAGAGGTCAGTAAGAGCTTTCATCAGAACAGCTCAGTATCAGATTTATCTCTGATGTAAGTGTTTCCAGACTCTTTAGGGGATGTCCAGGCATCCCCAACACCCCTGATAGCTCCGTCTGTGTAAGACATCATCATATAATTAGCATTACAGTTTACATACCTTATTTTCCTTTACATCTTGTACTTCGCGCATACTCACCTTTTCATCCTTAGCTCATATTCTTATACCCGTTTCTCATAGGTTATTCTCCTCTCTGTATTATCCAAATAAAGCGAAGCCGCTTTATTAATTTTTGCGTTTCGCATGTTCTTTTAACCTTCTTGCACATACTTTAGACTATGAATACTGACATTGTAAAAAGCTCCCATCAGAGCAGACCATATCACATTTAGCCCTGATCTTAGTATTTTCAGAGTCTTTAGGGGATGACAACACCCTTGTTAGCTCCGCCCGTGTAAGACGTCATGATATTAGCATTACATCCCTTGTTTTCCTTTGAATGCTGTACCTCGTGCACAATCATCTCGCAATCCTCAGCTCATACCCCTTTTTTTGTAGGGTATGGTGTGCTTCTCTTTTATTATCCAAATAACGGTACGAGGCCGGTCCTACAAATTTTTTGCTGTGGTAGATTCTTTATAAACCTCGGCACATACTCGATCCATTGCAACACTAATTTTTATGAATGTAACCAATTTGGGCTTTGCGAAAACTTGATACCACACATGGGTATGTACGCCATAATATCATTGTCATATACCGAGCTTTGTAGTTTAGTGTTTAGCATCCTACTTAGCGTTCGGAAGGTCGTGGGTTCGATTACCGCGGTCGTTTGCTCTAATTCAGGTTTTTAGGTGGTTTTCCTGGGTCAACAGAGTACCTTCTCTGAGGCGAATGCCGGGGCAGTACTTCTTCGCCTTTTCTGGCTTTTCTTCCATTTCCACCCCTCCTTTATCTCGCTTATCCTACAATTCCCTTTCCCTTTCTTCCTATAGCTATTCGCCCCTTTAGGGGAATTGAAATTATCTTGAACCTTTTTTACCCTCATTGTCATGTATGTGGCGCTGTATATTTTATTATTTTTCGCAATATTTCATTCATAAAAACGTTAATAGCTTAATACTCGTGTTTATCGGCCATATGTATAAGGGCTGGAGTTTCGTGACTCGTATATACTACATCCAGTTGATTTTCTTGGGAGAACGTACAGATCGTTATTTAGTAAGATAATGGGATTTATACAATATGCGATATGTGTACACTAAACAATGTTTATCTAGTGTTTTGTTAGATTTAATTTTCTACCAGTTTTCAGATCTTCTGTGGTACATGTCAAATGCTCGGGTGTATGCGTTTAATATACACAGTACTGAATTCGTACAGTAGCTGCATCGATCTATGATTATGTATTTCTTTTATACTATCCTCTATCGTTGTTATATTCGTAAGTGCTGCCATACAAAATAATAAACTGTCAGTACCAACTGAACTTCGCTTCAAATTCAGGAAGAAGTGACATGGAGAGATGACAATTTTGTAGGTTGTGGAAAATGCTCATCATGTCGTTATTTTCAACTCGTATGCTGGGTGTTTCATTATGAGAATAGTTTGTACATAGCCAGCCAGGTTCATGCTCGATTTATCTTGCATTTACAGCCTATATATATAATTTCAAGGTGTGCCTTGTGATTCCTTCTAGCTTTTATATAAAACTATATAAAATG
Organism: Agriotes lineatus; assembly: GCA_940337035.1. Classification (NCBI taxonomy): domain Eukaryota; kingdom Metazoa; phylum Arthropoda; class Insecta; order Coleoptera; family Elateridae; genus Agriotes; species Agriotes lineatus. Next base: position 49,470 of record CALNHX010004094.1, on the reverse strand, counting down.
TAAAGGTCCTCCACCTTGAAGGTGTTATCGTCTAGGCCCGCAGGGCAAATTCAAAGAGGCATGTACAACTTCGTGTAGAGGTGTGTTCCTCTTACTGTGCATAATTATCATTAATTGCTTGTTAAAGTACGGGCGAGCGGAATTAATGTTAGTTCCCTTAAATTAAAAAGTACCAGTTCAGTGTAGCAATTCCAGAGCAATTAGTTTAACATACGCATTTGCATTATTAATGGGCTGCGAGCGTACGTCTCAATATACTACTGGTGTAAAGTTGCATGCTGCAGTACTTGATTAGCTGCTAAATATTAGTAAATAAACGTCAAATAGTAACTCAGAGTGAGGCGACACGCACGCTTTTGTACTTGTGCCGGCATGTTATGGCGTGCAGTTGACGCTAATTGAACGTTCTGGAACAACATTTAATTTACGTAAGTAAATATTTACTCACCTTTTAAAAAATTGTTGACCATTCCATAATTCAGGGGTAAGTTACAACTAAGGCACATATACTGTTTACGAACATGTGTTCGCCTTATTCTTTTTATTGCATTTTTACAATTGAGCCATACAAATCGTACTAATTTATTGTTATCGTGTACACCAGTCGGTTGTACATCGTCTTTAAGTAGAGTTTTGTAACAAACTATGTACTCCAAAAATTAATTGAGATATTGCCAAAAACGTACGTCCTTACATTTGCTCATATGATGTTCTGAATGTTATGCTTGAGCTGATTACAAAAAGAAGTTGCATTCTACTGCAATTATTGTTAGGCTGTTTTAATGTTAAACTTTGTTGTTGTTTTATTTATTACTCTTTGGTATAACTACTTATATGTATCAACGTTGGTGGCTTTTGTATTCCAACAATGAAGATAAGTCATTTAAAAATCGACAAAACTAACTTATATAGCTGGTCTAATATACCACACAGTAGATCGTCAAAGGAATATTGCTGACTTGGTAGGAACGCCAATAAGTACTATTTTGCGTACTTTGTCATCTGGATATCGTTACGTTGCTACACTACATGAATACCGACTTGTAACTATTAATACATAAGAACCCCATTTTTAACCATCCCACAAGTACCTACTTCTAAATACGTATGGAATTCAACGTTCAGATTTTAAGTTCGAAGAAGACTCATTGGGGCAGGTATTACATCCTGTTGATCTTTGAACTGACTTGCACTCTAGTTTAGCAGATGGGGAACGCTTTACCGATGTTATAACTACAACAAATATCATACGACGATACAGTCATCAGAAGCTGCCAGAAAGCGATACAACAGTCACCACTGCTCGTGAGACGTTACTTGTTCATATTTTAATTGTTGTCAGTAACTTAGTAAACTGCATAATTGAAAAATGTTAAGAAATAAGCTAGGTACAAAGAGTATCAGATTAAGAATAAAATGATAAAATGAAGATTGGCCAGCATTTGGCAAGGACAGTGAAGAATGTGCCTTTTTAAAACTTATAATACAAGGGAAAGTTGAGGATAAAAGGGATGTAGGTCAGCAAATGAAGTCTTGGTTGAGAAACGTCAAAGAATGGGTCAAACAAAGTGGACCAACGTTGGTTCACAACGCACAACACAGAGATGAATACGCCAAAAATATTTAAGCTTAAAGTGTATAAATGACTGAAATCCATTGTTATTTGTAATTTTTGTAATTCAAATTTTTATTTTTCCAAAATATATTGGTAACAGAAGGCATATAACGGACAATAATTCAAAATTATTGAAGGAAACATACACAAATTCAAGTGTTTGATATTTATAACATAATTACATACAACATATATGAAATAAGCACAGTGGATAACATTAAAATCACGTCCTAATTATTCTATTTTATGACAGTTTAGGAGAGTGCAATGCCGACATGTGTTGTTTTCTATCTTTCTCTTTAGGTTTGGTTGATATGAATGAGTGTCTCTTGTTAGATTTATAAATTTAACTAATGTTAATTTTAGGTTTAATTAGAAATCACAGGACTTTAAATCAGAATTGGCAGAGAAACAGTTTTTTTAAATTAAACAAAAAAAACTTGTTTTATTTGTTTAAAACATTGTTTTTAATTCTAATAATTCTTTTAACCTATTTGTATTTAGTATGTAGCTCATGTGATTAGGAAAATTCCTTATGAAACTAAATCATTATTCCGAATAAACGTAGTTCAATTTTCAGATACTGTTTGCATTTGTGGCTGGACGCACAATGTTTTTTTATCACATTTTTAAGTAAAGCAATATTTTAAAATTTGACTAAAAAGTTTTATTAAAAATTGATCCGAATCATGACTGGAAAAACCTAGAACCTCTTCTGGAATTATTTTATAAAACTGAAATCATAAATAAATGCGTTAGAGCAATATGTAACCAATGTAGCAAACAATTGGGAGTTTAGTAGCGCGCTTGAAAACGCAAATATAAATTAAATACCATGTCATATGAAGGTATTTATCGAGTCCCTTGCTCGTGTAATGCTGTATACATCGGTGAAACAGGGCGTTAGTAAAAATTCGTTTTTCTGAACACCAGCGTTGCTTTAGGTCGGGTCGCGTTTCATTAGCCATCGCCGAACACCAACGCGTTATCATTTTTAAAACTCTTAATAAAAACATCTCTTCACTTGAGAATGTAGAAGAGCACTGTTTTTATTTATTTTGTTTTTGGTTTTGTAATGCTTTTTCTCATATGCATAATTCTACTATTCGGTAACTACGTTAAATGTATGCTATATATAGTATCAATTGAGGTAGCGGGTATGGACTCTTATACGATCCCGGTAAAGGACAGCCATACTTCAGGGAGTAGCGACCCTGCCTGCGCGAGGCTCTTGATTCCTCTCACCTCATTTCCCGAGAAGGAATCATGCCCCACCCTAAATCCTACCTGCTTCCAATATCCCCTCCGCAATCCTATACCAATGAAGGAAGGAAACGGGAAACCACCTTCATTACCTCTCCCAAGAGAACATTATGGCTCCATTCAACGTAAAATGTCCCGGAGTTTTAAATAGCTCCCCAATCGGATCTCCGAGGGGAGCTGCTTTGAATGACGCCACGCAAAGAAATCTTAATGCACGTTGCAAAATAAAAATAGGTACATGGAATGTCCGAGGGCTCCTCCAAACTGGGAAACTTAACATTATCGAAAACGAAGTCGAGCTTCACAAACTCAGTTGGCTGGGAATATCAGAAACACATTGGAAAGGAGCTGGTCATTTCACCACAACAGCAGGAAACACTGTATATTTCTCAGGGCATAACACCGACAGCTGTAATGGAGTGGCATTGTTATTATCTAAATCAACCAGTAAAGCGGTTTTAGGGTACAAAGCTGTCAACGATAGAATGATGATACTGAAGATTAAATCACAACCAGTTAACATTAATATTATTCAAACTTACGCTCCAACATCAAAATCAACGGAAGAAGCGATAGAATCATTCTATGAACAACTAGAGGCCATTATAAACGACCTGCCCGAAAGGGAAGTTCTAATCGTGCAAGGTGACATGAACGCAAAAATTGGACGAACAAGCATCGCAGATCAACAATTCAAAGAGTTAGTAGGAAGTTTTGGTATGGGCACTAGGAATGAGAGAGGAAACCGTATGTTCCAATTCTGTCAAGAGCACAATTTGACAATTGCAAACACGTTATTTCAGCATCACATCAGACGACTGTACACATGGAGGTCTCCTGGAAACAGATACAGGAACCAAATCGATTATATCATGGTCAAAGCCCGCTGGAAATCTTCTATTTTAAATTGTAAAACTTACCCAGGCGCTGACGGTGGATCAGACCATCAATTACTAGCAATGGATTTCAGACTCCGCCTAAAGAAAATACAGAGACCGCAAAACCAAAACATAACAACAATCACAGGAAAATCTAGGGAACAATTTAAACAAGAAATACAACATAGATTAACCAGTAGGCTATCTGATATCACGTCTACCCAGGATCCAAACTTGGAATGGGAACAACTAAAGAATACAATCAAAGATGCCACATCAATACTACAAAGAAGGGATAATACACCAGAACGGAAAAACAAACGTTGGATTTCGCAAACAACCCTTGACACGATTAACGAAAGGAGAGATCTAAAGAAGAAGGGAATGACAACACAGGACTCCAAAGATCATTACAAAAGATTATCCAAAATAATCCAAAGACAATGCAGACAAGACAAGAACAATCACATTAAGGACATCTGCAAAGAAATAGAAGACCATCGGAATTCTAACGACACCCGAGACCTATATAAAAAGGTCAGAGAACTGACATGCAAATTCAAGCCCAAGACATCTTCCATTGAAGACAAAAACGGCAACATTATATGGGAAGACCAACAAATAATAAGGAGATGGAAACAATACTGTGAGGATTTATATAAAGAAGAAGCGAATGACAACAACGAAGAACAGATTACAAACACAGAAAACATCGATGTTATGGAACCAGAGATTCTGCGAGATGAAGTTGAAGAGGCCATACACCACCTCAAAGTTAATAAAGCCCCGGGAACTGACGGTATTCCAGCCGAAACTATAAAACTGCTCGGAGACGATGGAGTAAGAATCATACATGACATCTGTGATAAAGTCTGGAAGACCGGTCTATGGCCCAAAGATTGGACAAAATCTGCTTTCGTTCCAATTCATAAGAAGGGTTCCACACAGAAATGTCAAAATTACCGAACAATATCCTTAATATCACATGCTAGTAAGGTACTACTCAGAATAATTGATAAAAGACTACAAACATACCTGATACCCCAGATCCCGCCCGAACAAGCCGGATTCGTAAAAGGTAGGGGAGCTAGAGACCAAATATTCAACATCCGCCAATTAATTGAAAAGGCGAGAGAATTTCAGGTGTCTATGTTCATATGCTTTATTGATTATAAAAAGGCCTTCGACTACGTAGTATGGAGAAAGATGTGGTCAGTGCTAAGAGAGATGGGAGTCCCAAAACACCTGGTACGCCTACTTACTAGTCTGTACGAAAATAACGAGGCAATCGTTAATATTCATAACAACCATTCCGAGCCCTTCAAAACACATAGAGGAGTGCGCCAAGGATGCATACTCTCGCCCAGACTGTTTAATGCTTACGGAGAACAAATAATGAGACTGGCCCTTGACAACTTTAACGGAGGCGTAACAATAAACGGTAAAATCATAAACAACCTCAGATTCGCCGATGACACTACCCTTATAGCTAAAGACGAAGAAGAAATGGCCAAGATGCTCGAGTTAGTTACCCAGGAGAGCAACAGATTAGGACTAGAAATCAATATGGACAAGACCAAAATTATGATCATTGATAGGAGTAACACGATACAATTAAACAACCGCCTCCCCAACATCGAAATAGTAAACGAGTTCGTCTATCTGGGATCAGTAATAACCAACAATGGAGACTCTGAAACTGAAGTGAGAAGACGTATCGCAATAGCACGAACAGCAATGACTAATTTAAGAAAAATATGGGTAGACAAACAAATAACAAAAAACACAAAAGTGGGTCTAGTCCGATCCTTGGTCTTTTCCATATTTTCTTATGGTTCCGAGTCGTGGACCTTAAAAGCTTCCGATAGACGCCGAATAGATGCATTCGAGATGTGGTGTTGGCGAAGAATGTTGCGCATTCCCTGGACTGCAAGAAGAACAAACGTGTCAATCCTTAACGAGCTAAATATCCAAGATCGACTGTCCACCATCTGTCGCAGGCGAATTCTTCAATATTTCGGACACATCACTCGACGGGATAAAGACAATCTCGAAAAACTAATTGTACAAGGAAAGGTCGAGGGTAGAAGACCTAGGGGCAGATCGCCATCAAGATGGCTAGACCAAGTAAAAGAGATCACGGGACATCCACTACAATCGAATCTTCGCGTTGCGGAAGATCGACAACAATGGAAAAATACAATCAACAAATGTACATAGCCGTAATGTCACGATTCTTCAGACATGAAGATACGACGAAGGAGGAGGATAGTATCAATTAATTTTTATTTTTCATTAAATTTAGGACCAACAATTCAGAAATAGTAATTTGTCCAACTAGTTTTGAAAGTTATTCAAAACGTGTTGTACACGTAGTTCTCTTGTAACTCGAAATTTAGTTGAAAAGGACTTCGAAATTACTGTCAAATTGATAATTCACAATTTTAATAAAACAGTTAAGACAACAGTGTACTTTTTCTAACGATTTTGTGTTTCAAAAAGTGGTACATATGTAGTTTCTTCACCATTTTGCGTTAAAAATGATATACTTTCAGGATTACCATGTAAAGAAAAATGTTGTAAACATGGCAGTTTAATAGTATATTATATCATGGGGGACTAAAGTGCACCATTTAATCCCGTGAGTGAAGTTTGTTGCCTCGAGGGCAAAGCCCGAGGGCAAAAACCACTCAAGGGATTTAAGCACTTTAGTCCCGAGGTATATACGCTATTTTTAGCACTTTTGGGAACATTATCATCAAACATTTCCAAAATTAGGAATCTGTCAATTTGGAAACTGACAATTACAATTTTTTAAAAACTGAATTGCAGCAGGCCCTGGGTAGCCTGAATCAGTTGGCAGTACTGAAATGTATTGTCAGTATATGTCAAACTCGAGATTTGGAGGTTAAGTTTTGCGTCAGTGTGTGTTAAATGACAAACAAAACCTAACCTACTAACCTCGTGTGTACATAAATTTACCATAGTTACGGTATCATTTTTACTTTAGTCCCTAGGGATTAAATGAGCTACTTTAGTCCCTGTTTACGGGGACTACCCGGAAGTGCATAAAACATGTTTTAAACATCTGTTTAAGACACAATTGTTTAAAACAGAAGGAACACAATTTTTTAAAACATAAGGCTTTATTTTAAACATGTTTTAAATTTTGTTTTAAACATCCCAACCTTGCTCTAAATAGGTCCACTTGGTCCCTTCCTACTGATTCTAATTATCGCTTCGAACCGAGAAAGACATGCAACTGCAGTCGGTTATTACTGTGTTGCAATTTCGAAATATTTATGTGCTAAGTGTCTTTTGTAAAATATATACAATCCATACAACTGTTTATTTAATAAGATTTATTTGGCGTTTAGTTTATAGTATCCTTATGAAGTACTGAGAAACTTCATCTTCATTGGTTACAGATATAGGTAATATTTCCTTAAAAAGCAGCGTAAGTTTCTTCTGTTGAAATAATTTCCAAAATTCGCTCATTTTCTTTCTGTTTTGTTGACAAACTGCATGCCAGGGAAAGCACTTGGTGGTATTTTTTTATAAACAGTGGTATTTTTCATAAACAACTTTTGCATATATTTTGTCTATTGCAATGTTTTTATAGCGAGAAACAATATAGCTGAATGACTCGGGAACTCTTACACGTTTATCAATTCAATGACTATGATATTTAAACTTTTCCAACTTACCCAGTTTTTCTTGAAAACGTGGTTAGTCATTTAATTAACTATTTGTGTAATAACAAAATGTGTTTCGAGTTAGAAATCAGTCACATTGTTACTTTTTATTGCTTTTATTGCTATTACAGTTAGTCGAAGAGGGTTTTATTGACACGATATAGTTTATCACATAAACAGTTTTTACCTTGTAAGAATAGTCAGAACAGCACCATTCTGATAAATCGAATGGGACAAGATAAACCGCCGGCTAACATGAATGTGTTTGTTGCATATATAGACGTAATCCAACCGAATAATTGGTCATCGAATCCCTCATATAATAAATGCGGACTTCTTTAAACACATTCCTTCGAATTTTCTTGGAATTGCAGTGTTTTAGTTTCACAGCCGCTTGTTTAAGCGATGTTGGCAGCTTCTCGACCAGCTTATTATTTATCTGCTATAACTTTCGAGTTTTTAAAAAAAAAAAACTCAGGTATGCTGCTTGTGACATATATAACTACCGTAATAGATACTTCTTTCATACGAGGTAAAATGAATACTTTTCCAAGTGTTGCAATAGCTACACACAGAAAAAATATACAATCGTTTCTTAAACGGAAATAAAAATCTTGTAAGCACATGTAAAAATGTAGGAAACAATCCAGAGTTGATGTTGTTCAGGGCATGGGTCAAGATGAAAGTTTCAGAACCTCAGAGAAACGCAACTTATGAATAGTTTTTAACCATTTTGTTTTCTGATCGTAGTAAAATTTACATTTTTTTGGGAAAAATTTTACTTATGCAATAAATAAGTGATAATGTTTAAAATAGCAATATTTGTAATTAGTGTATAACAAATATTTTTTCTTGAGCTGAAAATATAGTGAATATCAATTGACAAATTTAGTAAACCGTCAATTTCAATTGCTATAAGTCAGGAGATATTAAAAATAAATAGCATGATAATACTTCCATGTTTCCATCCAAAGTTTTAGTACGGGTGAACAGTGCCAAAATTAAAAAAAAATAACTAGAAGTTGGATTACTAATAAAAATGTTTTTTGCCATCTCTATCTAACCTGTATCCTTAGTTAATGAAGTAAATACATTTCATTTATAATGAAGTCAGATTAAGTAGAAGCGGTGTGCAAAGCTTTATGTTCTACGGCTAAAATCGAAAAAAGTTTATAAATGTTGACGTCTGTTATGTGACAGAAAAACCATTGACATTATAGTATTTTGATGGATATTGGCAATCATTTATTTGGCATTGACAGCTGACGTGAATGTACTTTATAGTGCTAGTAAAATGAAGTCACATGCTTTCATTCTACAAGTACTAAAAAGAAGTACTTCATTGCTGCAAAACAGTACTTTATAATGCAGTCGTAAATAAATAAATACAATGTTTGGATTTAAATTATGACGATTTTCAGTTAATATGTTCTTACAAAGTGAAAAGGACCGATTCGATATAACGCATTTGTATGATGGTATGTAACAAATAGTTAATTATCCATCAAAATGTAAAAAGTGCGTGTTTATGGCACGCGGCATGATTCGTCCAATGAGGCGACTCCTAGTTGGACAAATGCACTTTTTGATCGTGTTATGTAGGTAACAATTTTTTACGATCGTAACAGAATTTTAGAAATTTTAGAAATTTTAAAAATTCTAGGTAATGTTGACATACGAATTTATGACTATGCGTGAAAATTAACTAGTATTCAAAACTACTACAGTTAAAGGTTGGCATTTCGTAACGGTTGTAGAAAAAAGTTTTCCGTGCGATACTGTGCATATAACGTTTTTACTTTGACGGACAAAAAAGGGAGAAAAACCAGCGCAAAATGATACAAATTGGAACAAAAACCTAAAATTTAGGCTAAAAAGTTGAAACTAGGCAAGTAAACCATAAACCCTTCTTCCTCCTCTCGGAATAGGCTAAGAGCATTTTATTACCACAGTGAATGCGGTTTTATAAACCCTTCAAATAGGTATTTTGGGCCAAACTAAAGATATTAATTGATTATATTGTTATTCACTCTTGGATGCGTAAAGTATACGTAGATATTTACCTAAAGTTCCCATTTTTATTTATAGTTCACTCTTATGACAAAGGAAATTAGCTTGTATACAAAAGAAAATTACGATCCATTAGATTTTAAAAATTGTACGCCTAAAATCTAGAAGAAAACACAACTGGTACATTAAAAATATATTTGCATCGTTGATGGCTCAACGACATCATTTTTAGCTTCATAGGGGTTGTTAAAACGCCCCTTAGTTAGGTCGTCGAGGTGAGTGGTTAGCTTTATACAAATGACGGTGGCATCAAACCTATTACTAACATGAAATTCGAGTAGATACAAGCTCTCATAAGAAATACAAGCTCTCATAAGAATTTTAGCTGCAATTTATACTAAAATGTTATATTTAAAACAACTAATGAAGCAACCATAAGTTCTGAAACGTCTTGTAATTAATAATTTTTTTTCAAAATATTAAATTGTTACGACTTATTCATTTTTACTGCCTTTTACTACTATAAAGGAAGTATTGGATTCACCCCAAAAATTCGAAATTGAGTTTTCAACAGATCTTCACGTTTTAGAGTCTCCTGATCCCAAAAAACATATTTTTTTAATTGGTCTGTGTGTCTGTGTGTCTGTCTGTCTGTGTGTCTGTGAACAGAATATCTCAAAAACGAAAAGAGGTATGGTATTGAAACTTCATATATAAGTTTTGTGTACTATGTAGATGAGACAGCAAGCTTTTTAAGAAAATCGCATAACCGGAAGTAGGTGTTTACTCTTGTGATTTTTCAGTTTTTTTCGATTTTTTCAAAAACGGCTCTTAACGATTTTTTTTAAATTTTACATTTTTCTTACATTTTTAATGTGTATTGATGTGAGATAGGTGATTTTCCAGTTGAATACTTCTAAAGTGGGTTTCTTTTGTTTTTTTTTCTATTTTTTTTAATTAACTCCTATTTTAAATAAAACACCCGGTATATTATTACATTTTTGAATTCACCTTAAAATTCTACAGAAAATTTGTCTCTTCAACTAACACTCGATTTTGTACCGTTTTTGTAGAATTTGTAATTTTTGAAAATTTTTAACAAATGGTTAAAAATTAAAAATGAAATTTTTGACTAATTATAAGATCACTGTAAAAGGAAGTTGTGTGAGTGTATCACACCAGATTTTTATTTATTAATTCACTTCCCGGAAGGTATGAATGGTCCTCGACACCGAAAGGTAAAAGAGGCTATAGATCATGAATGAATGAATGAATGAATGAAAAAATTCAACAATAAGTAATGTATTAATATAAAATATTAATTTGAAAATTGTTTGACTTAGATTATCTCCTAAACAATAATTTAAATTTATTGAAAAGTCAATTTTTACAACTAACATTTTGCATTTTATACGTTGCCAAATAAATCTATATATAATTAATTGCAAAATAGTATTTCAATTAGCTTGCACACAGTCACAAGTGTGGACAGACTTTGATTTTCAACTGCACATCTTAGCATGCCTCATGAACAATGCAATCAGCAGTTTCCATTTCGTCTTTAATATGTTTCTCCATTAACCATTTTCGTGAATTTTCTGCTTTTAGTTATTCCAAGGACTATTCACCACTGTTACCTTTCGCTTCCCTAAATAGTCCGCTGTCAATGTAGTAAGCCGATTATTACGGAGTCATATGAACTAACTCATATTGAAAATGCCTATTCGGTGTTTCAACTGTATAATGTGGTTAAGCCCTTGACAACCAACTGCCCAATGCGAAAAGGGTCAGTTACGGAACCAAACATTTTCTATACATTGGTTTTATAAAAAAGAACACTGAATTAATGCAACATTTCCTTATTTTTCTCATGCTATAATATCTTGTGGACAACCGGTATATTCAAATGCTTGATCAAGTTGTAAATGTTCTCACCCTAATTTCAGTATTTGTCGTTTCTAAGCTTTTGTATATTATACCACAAATTTCATAATCCAGTTATAATCTTGTACGCTTACAGACGTTAAAAAGCATTCATAATATAATAATAACGCCTGAACAAAGAACGCTCCTGTTTTTAAAGGCAGGGAATTTCGAAAGATCGCATAAAAGAAACCTGGCTGAGGGATCATAATGGAAATACTTAAAAATGTATGTAAGTTTCCGGTATTGAGTTACCTGTTTGAAAGACCATAGACGAATCCGCTAATCAAATTCAAAAGTACATATTACTAATTAGTAGTGTAATACTATTGTGAAAACTCGGTATTTTTAGGTCATACGCAGACATGCTTTTGATGTACGAAAAATAGTAGTTAGGTAAACTCAACATAAACTGAATTGTTACACTTTCTTTGGCAGACTTGATTAATGTTCTCACGAGGAAAATTTTATGTCAAAGATGAATGTAAATCAAATGTTTGGTTCTGAAATAGAATGTTTTTATGAGAATAGGCAAACTCAAAGTGGGTAATACAATACCGGAAACGAAAACTAGATGTGAATTGCTCTTGTTCATGTTTTTATAAATCCCGAGCAAAACCAGGTTTCCGTCTTTGTAGTGTTTCCTAAAAGGCCATACCTACACGCACAAAGCGTCATTGTGCACAAGTTGTACATTCTTTGTGCCTGTTGAATGGCTAATTGAAATTAAACCTGATTTTACGAGAATAAAACTGCATGTGAATAATGCTAAACTGCAAGACTTATTTAGACGAATAGTGAGTGGCCTACCTAATCAAATAACCAATACTGCAAGACCATTTATCTCAGTACCCACGGAGATGATTGATTTATGCGATAATTTTACACTAGTGAAAAATTCCAGTGAAAATCGTACGACACTCCTTTCTAATCCATTTTTGCCAGTTCAGCATATTCTGCTATTCACGGCAGAGTTCATTTGTAAGAGTTATTAACAGCAGATGCACTAGTCACTAGAGTTAGTTTGTGATCACTTCACTGCAGTTAGTGTTTGTTGTGAGGCACTTCTGTGTAGTTGGGACACAATGGTTTAGATTATTGATTAAGGGATTATTCACTATCACTCGTTATTAAATCGACCGGTAGTTTACGTTTAAGTCGACTATGTATTAATTTTTGTCCGAGGTTAAAGTATGTTGCTCCATCGCATTGATTGATATTAGTATAAAATGTTTTCCTTGTTTTTGTCAGAAATTGTTCTACTGTGAGGGTATTGGTTTCTCTGTGTATCTGAGAATTCCTGATGAACCAGTCGGAGTTGGTTATGATTCTTAATACCTTATTTTGTAGGACTTGCAATTTGTTTATGTTCGTTTTTGAGGTAGCACCCCATACGTTGCATCCGTAAGTGAATAATGGTCTTATAAGTGATTTATATAGTAGAGTTCCACAATTAATTTTTAGATGAGATTTCCTATTTAATATGGGGTATAACATGCCCAATCGAGCATAACTTTCGGACAATTTTTTGTTTATGTGGAGGCTCCAACTTAGTCTGCGGTCTAGGTGAACTCCGAGGTAGCGCACAGCGCGGTCTTTAGGATTCCATGTAATAGGTTTATTATTAATAAGGACATTTGGAGGATCTATGGGTCGGCGAAGTGTGAATATTTTGGTTTCACATTTATCTGCATTTATAGTGATACACCACTTGTTAAACCAGGCACTGACTTCATCGATGCATTCTTGTAGATTATAGGCAGCTGTGTTGATTTCGTCGTCTTGTGTTATGATTGCTGTATCATCAGCATACATGGCGAGCTTGGCACCTGGTGGGTGGGGGATGTCAGACATATAGATGTTAAATAAGGTGGGACTGATAACTGACCCTTGTGGGACGCCAGCTTTGGCTTGATGGGGTAGAGACATAAACGCGTTTACTCTCACTTGAAATGATCTATCGCGCAGAAATGATATTAGAATTAATAGCAAATAAGGCGGCATATTTGTTCTTAACATTTTGTATATTAAACCATTAGTCCAGACGCGATCAAACGCTTGAGCGACGTCTATGAAGGCTATGAGAGTATGCATTTTATTTTCGTAACCTTCTTCTATTGCTTCTGTGAGTCGGAGTATTTGATGTTCAGTTGAATGCGAATTCTTGAAGCCAAATTGGAGTTTTGGTATGATATTATTATCTTCTAGAAACTTTTTTAGGCGGGATTGTATTGCTCTTTCTAACAGTTTGGATATTGTGGGTAACAGACTAATTGGTCGATAGTTTTTTGGGTTGTCGTGCGGTTTACTGGGTTTAGGGATCATGATTATTATTGCCCGTTTCCAAGCGATAGGGAAATAACCTGTTCTGAGACAGGCATTGAATATTGCGGTAAGATAGGAAATAGATTTGTCTGGTAGATTTTTTATTACCACGTTCGGGATCAGATCTATACCTGGAGCTTTCTTGACTTTGAGGTTTTTAATGTACTGTGTTAGTTCCATTGGCGATATTGGGTCGGTGAGTTGTATATTAGAGGGGATATTGTTGCGTAGTTCGGCATTTATATGTTGCATAAAATTGATATTGGCTGGGTTTTGTACTGTGGTGAAAGTAGCTTCGAGTTGTTTAGCGAATACATCGCATTTATCCTTGTCCTCTTGGTATATGCCTTCGTCGTTTCTAAGTGTTGGAGTGAGCACAGGCTGTCTTAGAATTCGTTTTGTAGTTCTCCATAGGTTGGGATCATTAGGGTTAAGTGACTCTATGTGGGATTTGTAGTTGGATATGCGTAATTCGTCTAATTCGGTTCTTATTAATCGAACAAGTCGGTTCAGATTTGCCTTAGCTATAGGATTTCGAGAGTTCTGCCAGCTTCTACGGAGCTGATGTTTTTCCCTTATTAGATGCTGAATATGTAGAGGAAGGATTTTATTGTTATAAGGGTGAGGGGTTTTTGGAGTTTTGGTAGATTGTTGAATTGTAATCGTAGTAGTCTCTTGGAATTTTTGGATAGCTTTATCGATGTCTTCCTGGGTAAGCAGGTTGGATGGGCAGCTTATTTTAATATTCATAAGAGTTCTAAATCTTTCCCAGTCAACGAATCCATTTATTAATTTCGGAAGTTGAGGATAAGGACGAGGTGAGCAATTTGGTGTGAATATGACAGGGAGATGGTCAGAGTCAAGTTCTGTAATAACTGTTTGAGTTATTGGAAACGACAGGTTTTTATGTAGGATTATATCCAGAATATCAGGTAGTTGATCGCGTCTATATGGAAAGTATGTATAGTCGGTAGGTGCAGAGATTTGTATTGCAAGATGTGAGGTGAGTTCGTTCATTTTCACTCCGTTAGGGTTTGTTGCTCTGCATCCCCAATTTTGATGTTTCGAATTAAGGTCACCGACTAACAGTGTAGGTAATTGGTCTTTAAAAATTTGATTCAACTCGTTTAGGATTAATCGATTTTTCGGCGGTTTATAGGCAGAGACTATTTTGAGTGGGGGATTATTGTTGACATTTAATTTGATGGCAACTGCTTCTAGAAAGTTAACATCTTCAATTTCGACTGGAGTAGCGTCAAGGTTTCTTTTGATTATTATCGCCGAGCCACCCCATCCTATTTCGTTAATTCGGTCTTTTCTGTAAATTTTGTAGCCTGGAATTGTAAATTTTTCGTTTGATACGAGGTGTGTTTCGGTGATGCATGCTATATCAATTTGGTGTCTTGCTAGAAAAGATATAAATATTGAGCGTTGACTTTTAATGCCATTGGCGTTCCAATTTAAAAGTGTTAACTTATTTAGAGTGGTATGGCTATTTACCGCCATTTAGGAAGAGCTTAGGTATTAAGGAGAGGACGAAATTTTTGATTTGATCTAGGTATGGAGTAATTAATTCGAAGATAGTTTGGAGGATAAACTGTAATGTGGGGTTTGTGTTTGCGTAATTATGATTAGTGTTGGGTTCAGTAGAATTGAGATTGGAGGGGTTGTTTTTTAAGGTAGATGCGTAGATTGGGTTAGATGTGATGTTTCCCGATAGTAAAGAGTTAGGGTTTGGAGTTCTGACTATTGGGAATGTGTGAGCATTATTGTATTTTTTGAAATATGGACATCCTCTGTAATTGGCCGTGTGATCTCCGCCACAATTGACGCATTTAGGAGGACCAGCGTCTTTTTTCTTTTGACAAGTAAGAGGACTAGTAACTTTTATTACTTTGAACTTGACATATTTAGGAGTTATTTTCTGATTGAAAGACTTAGAAGCATCAGATAGAACGTAGTTCCTTTTCCAAACTTAATTTGCTAGATAAATAACAAAAAATTATTTTAATTTTTTAACTTCTTTATTTCTAATTGCAATTTTTTTATTTGAAGATTTAAAAAAATTCTTTGGATTTTTTCGTTTTTAATTTTTTCACGATAATACTGCTTCCGCAGATCTTGGCTGGTAGCAATACGTTTTTTTTCTTGTGGATGGATGGGGTTCTTGATGGAGTTGGGATACAATCGCAGGAATAATCGGACTAACCGCATCTTGATGGGAAGGACCAAGTTCTGGATCAGGGATATTTATAATTTCGATTTCATCTAGTGTCAACAAATATAAAAATTAATTAAAGAAATATGTATTATAACTATATTGTGTATTAAATTACTGAAATAGTCAGCCGCGCTGTCAAACTCATTTGCGTTTGGATTTACTTGATCCCTGATTGTAGCCAACAAAACTTCTTGTTCAGAAGATAAAACAAGCTCGGCAGTTCCTCCCCCCGTTTTAAATATTTCCTTCTTAAAATGAATATTAATTTTTATTATTATTTCTATATAACTACCTAGTTGCAAATGCATCGAGATGAGAGAATTTAGAAATTAAAATTTTTTCATAATTTACCAATTGATTTTAAAGATCACACAATTAGAAAAACTACCTCGTGCTTTAAGTTTTGACAAGTCTCGATAATTTTTCAACTAGTAGTACATAAAGCTCCAATAGCAGACAAGAATCATGTTGACAATGGTCTTGATTTAAAGATATTAAAAAGTTGTGTACCTTATCGTTATTTGCGGCTTGTTTTGCTTGTTCCTGAATCAATTTTGCTTCATAGTTATCGTGCTAAATTTACATAAATTACACAAACAAAAATATTTACTAGTTAGTATCATTTGGTGTTTGCAATTATTCTAGTCTTACATGATGTTCAGCTACAGTTTTTTTAGCCTCCCGTTTCAAATTTTCGTAAAGAACTTTTAGCTGCTTGCTTGTTCGGGGGCCCGTTTCAGCACAACAATTATACTGGAACTCAATTTCCTGCCACACCTTATTTTTTTTTGTCGACAATAAATGATTTTGTTGATTTGTCTTCAACAACATGTTTATATCTAAAATAGATAAGAAAAGGGACTGAAAAGGATTGGAAAAGGAATTAAGTTTTTAGGTTATGTCACGGCTTACAACAATAAAATACACGATATACCGATATACCTAATGAAATACTCACTTGGCTACAACGGAAAGAAGGGTTTCTTTTTCTCGTTATGTGAAGTTAACCCTTTTTTTTTGTTTTCATTTCAAACTATAAATGAATGAACCAAACCAAAAATCAAAGTAAACAAACACACCAAATGCCAAGTTCACTTTTAATTAATGACCAATTACAAAATTGGAGAGTATCACTAACCTCCAACGCCCATGAGTTGCTGTTAGACAAATTCTGGCCGGAAGCTGCTATACCCGGTGGTTAAAAGCGCCGCGCCGTGGTAATTAACCAAAGAACACAACACAGTTTTTAATCGTTAATAATCTCAGTGCTATTCGATCGTTAAACCGTTCCGATTCCATGCGCTACTCGCCTTGGTCAACAACTTTTCATCTACCTGTGAGAGCAGGATGAAAATTTGTTATTGCAACAAACAATCCACAATCACCTAAAGAAGATGAAGAAGTGGGTGGTCAGATTCAGACATTAAACAATTAATAAACGAATACAATGGCAATTTGAATGGTTTTAACTCTACAACAATACGTAACGATAAAGTTTGACAACAAATTGCCAATAATATAGACACACCTACAGATAAACAATGTGAAAACAAATTTAAGTATTTAATAAATAGATACATGCAGAGAAAAGACAATATTGGACCCTAGAAAACAGGTGCAAATGCTATTATTTTTAAATATTTTGAACACATGGACACTATTCTTGAAAGTAACCCGAATGTAACTCCTGCTGCTATAGCTTCATCTTTGAGAGGCTACTCGCTATGGACAGCTTGATCAAACTCTGAGGAAACCAGTTGATCTGTTGATATTTTAGAATCCGACGATGAACCAATACCACCAAAATGTATGCGTACAAGTTCTCACAAGAAAAGTAAATTACATGCACAACTTGTTTTACATGAAAAAACCCAGAAAAAGAACGAAGAAGACGTCACCGGGAATTATTAGAGAAACAGGATGAAGCTATTAAAACGTTTTCAAATTTATTAGAAAAGCTTATTGATAAAATTTAACTTTTTTCTAATTTTGTTCTTTCTTAGTACCTAAAGTTATTAAAATTATTGTTCTAACTTTCAAGTACATTTTATAAAAGTGTATACAAAGAATAGATTCTTCATTGAATTTTTGTAAGATAGGTATATAGATTATTTTATTAGAAGAGCTTATTGATAGCACTTATCCTTTTTTAACTTTCTGTTTCGTAGTATTAAGTTGTTAAAATTATTCAGTTCTAATTTCTAATTACATTTTGTAAACAATAAGTGGATGGAAAAAAAACTGTATTTTTCATAAGATATGTAGGTTATTTGTACAAGTTGCAATTATTTATTAATGTATATAATAATAATAATAATGTTTATTCCCAAAAGAAAAGATACATAAATATAAATACTACATTAAACATTGTTAAGGGAATGCGATGGTAATCAGCTGATTCCTAGGAACATCTAGGAATCAGAGCACCCCACCACCGCTAGATTCTTGAAATTAAAATTGAATTTGAAATAAAGATGAAAAAATAAAGGCAACTTGTTAAGAAATGAAATGAAGTAAAATAAAAATAAATGAAACTAATAAAAATTAAACGAATTTCAACGAAACATTTGACCACTTCACATATATACTTTGGGATCTGACAATTATAACAGCAATAAAAAAAATACAAGAAGAAAAATGTGGATAACATAATCAGGACTACAACCAATTTAAAACTTCCTTATGAAAGGATCGTATAGACAAAGTTTGCCATTTATAAGGCAACTAGCGGACCCGGCCGACGTCCTGCATGAAAATAAATAGAATACTCATAATTCGAAAATATAATATTTAATATGCGATTTTCTCGACTTAAAGTCGAAACAATCTGTAATATAATTTTCCTTAATGTGTGTTTGTCTGTCTGTGGCACCACATAAAATCTCACGTTCCGGCTTCGCAGATGTTTATATTTGTTTTTCTTATCTTAGCGGTCGGCTAGCAGCTTGGTCTTCGGCGTATCCTATTTCATACGTGCCGCACACGTGCGCGTAGCGCGCCGTTTGCTTGTGTAACATTAAACATGTTAAGCATAATATAAATGCGATGGCATCAACTCATTACGGCGTTGCAATACTTCGTGAATCTAAAATATCACTGCAATGTTTTTTGTACACAATGTTTTTGGTTTTTCCTTCATTTGTCAAAACGAAGAGCAATGAAGCTTTGCTCAATCTAGAACAGGCAACGTACATCTGGCCGTCGGAGAATCACGGAAATTCCAGGTTAATTCCACGCACCTCCAATGACTGACCCTGAGATTTATTGATGGTCATGGCAAAAGCCAGCCTGACTGGAAATTGTAAACGTTTGAATTGCCGTTGTTAATCATTGGTATTTTCGGAATCAACACGTCTTCCTCTTTGTACTTTCCTTTGAGGATGGTTGCTTCGATCACATTGTTCATTAGATTTTTGACAGAGAGTCGGGTTCCATTGCAGAGCCGTGGCTGATTGAGATTTCGCACGACGATTATGACGGAACCAACTTTCAATTGCAAAATGTGAGGTGGTAATCCGGACAATTTCAGCGAATTCAAGAATTCTGTCGGATAGTGGACTACTTCATCCCCGTTCATGACTCTGTCAACCGATTTGAAGGAAAACAACTGCCCCGGAATGAAATTTTGAATGGCCCCGTTGAGATGATCGACATCTTTGTTTTTCGCCGCCAGTTTAGCTCGTTCGCTCAGCCAAGCATGGTTTTTGAAGTTTTGCACTATGTTCGGAAAAACACGTAGAATGAGCTTTTCCTTCGATTCGGTCCGCTGGCAGAAATCAGTGGGCAATGTGATGAATCCGGTCGAGATGTCCACTGCGATTTTCCCATCACCAATGCCCAACAATTGCTTTGAAAACACATCTACAGTTCGATCTTGTTGCAAAACCACTCGCATGTTAGTCATCAATCGGAGGGGCTTCACATGCCGCCACAGATTTGACGATTTCAAACATGCTTTGAGTTCGTCAGCTGCAGTTGATCGTGGAATAACTAGCAGAGTCTGACGAAAATCACCGGAAAACACAATCATGGCTCCACCAAAAATGTTTTGATTGTCACCAAGATCTTTCAACGTTCTGTCCAATGCTTCCAGTGACTTTTTGTGCGCCATCGTGCATTCGTCCCAAACGAGCAATTTGCATCTCTGTAGAATCTTCGCCATTGCACTGTTTTTGGCGATGATGCATGTTGGTGTCTCATTCATTTGCATGTTCAGTGGCAATTTCAGTGCAGAATGTGCAGTTCGTCCGCCTTCTAACAAAGTTGCTGGGATACAGCATCGCCAGTCGTGCATATGCTTCATTCAGCTTTTTATTTGTATGAAAAGCCCATGTCAGTTTAAAAACCAATGTAATCGTTTTCCGATGAGTGCGTAGTTGAAATCACAAACACTTAAGTTAAATAAAATAAAAATCTGACCTGAGTGATTGCACAAAACAGCGCTGGTACAATATTCAGATCGCCCCATAGAACGGAGAGTGCGAGAAAAGCGTCCAGCCGTTAACACAGCACGATCGAGACTATGTTAAAGGTTTATAGGAGCGTGTGTTTGCTGTGCTCGAACTTGTTGCATTCTCAATCTATTCGCTTCATTGTGAGATTGTCGTTCATCTTCACTCGCTTTCGAACATAATTGGGACATGCTAATACGACTATTTTCACTATCCGTAGCGCGCTGGTCATCATTGCGGTTCGCACATAAAGTATATACCCGCGCAGTCAGCTGCGACGACCTATGTTAGCTTGTCGTACCTTTGGCATTGTAACGGACACTATACAACGACACAAAATTGTTTTCACAATCACTTGTACACAAACCAAATTTGAATGTCGAACTGACTGACTGCGACGACCTATGTAAGGCATTTGGAATTACCCCCTGCTCATGAATTGCTATTAGTGTCTTATCTCTTCCGCCTTCGGTTACCTCATGCGGATTATGACATGATGGGGAAAACCCTTCAAACCAATAAGCGCAGAATCATAAAAGTATGACTGCAAATAGAAAGTCGCACAGTGTATAGAAAAACGCACTTTAGATATTTTCCAATTTTCCGGCTTTCCCTTTGGATTTTTCCAAATTTTTATTTTGCTAAACCACCTCGGGAGTAAAACGAACAAAATACAAAAAAAATCATCGAAATAGGTCAAGTCGTTCTCGAGTTTTTGCGTTACTAACACACGGCGATTGATTTTTATATTTATAGATTCATTATATAAACTTGAAATGTTATAAGTAAAAGACCGTTTGAATAGTTCAGTACGATGTAAAGGTATAGTTAATAGGCCTCTGTGTCGGAGGTTCAAATTATGCACATCGGTTCGAAATCTAATTTTATTATATAAATATGATGGAGACTTCAATATCTTAACTTTATGAAAAAAAAAACTATAGAATGCAAATAGCGTCGTTTCTCCATGCTCAACCAGTTTGTTTCTGCTATTTTGTGAGTAATATAATTTCGTCGCCGTATGCTATGTATTAATCTTAGACACAAATTCTACGTGCTGAATGTGCATTAAGTAGAAGAACCCATCTTGCAAATTATAAGGGGTGTGCGATTTATTAAGATCTGCAAAAGAAAACAAGACCAACTAACAAAAAAGAATAGTAGATATGGTCCCAATCTACCTACTACCATTGCAATATTTAAAGCTTTAGCAATTTTCTACTTCAAGGCTTTATTACAGTTCAGGGCGAGATTTTTCAATAAATCAGTTTTTGCTAAGCATATATTTGTTAAAACTGGTTTGACTGCAGTT
This sequence comes from Agriotes lineatus, assembly GCA_940337035.1. Taxonomy (NCBI): domain Eukaryota; kingdom Metazoa; phylum Arthropoda; class Insecta; order Coleoptera; family Elateridae; genus Agriotes; species Agriotes lineatus. Next base: position 27,777 of record CALNHX010004094.1, on the reverse strand, counting down.
TCGACAATTTTCTTGCATACCAAATTTTTATGGTTAAACAAACATTGAATTTTGCGTAAGGGAAGGTAAAACAAGTTTAGAAAGATTTTGTAGAGTATTTCTTTTTGTTAAGAATGGCAGAGCAGCAGCCTTAACTATCCAACCAATTCTAACTACTACCCCAACAAAATTATAATTTGGATAAATTAAACTTTAAATTAATTTCATAAGTGGTCCAGGAATTGTTTGACCCAAAAGTGGAGAAATGCAAACATTGCATGGAAAGTTTTCTTAAATTTTTTAATAATGTACCCGGCTAAAAAAGCTGCAGATGCAGAATAGATATCGACTGGAAATGAAATGTTGTTTTTCAGCCCTTGAATGTCAGCACGAATGTCACATGGAAGCAGTATCTTCAGCACAGCTTATGTTGCTGGAGATTACTGCAGAACTTATGTAGCTTACGGTACTTTTCATTTATTGTTACCCACATATCATTATACAGGTAACCTGTGCCCCGCCTTGCGGCACTACACAAATTTTCTAAAACTAAATCTACAACTAATTCTAACTTAATATTAAACTCCGCTAACTTTGTCTGCTATTGTCTTGTTCTGCGTCCTTCCACTGCCACTTAGCGCGCAGAGCACCCAAAACTCGCCTTCCGTGTTGCTTCGGCGTCCTGAGCGTCTCAGGTACTGCCACTCACTCACACTCACGCGCCTAACCCACAGCTGCTGTGTGCGCTCGGTGTTGGTCCTCTTGGCCTACCTCCTCACCCTCGACCAGGTCTGAGGCGCTGTACCTTGTAGGCGAACTCCGTCAGGGCCTGCCACCATTTTTTCTCCCTTGATAGGGCTCGCGCGTCTTCCATCGTGGTTGGCCATCTGGGTGCCATCGGCGGCTCCGCGATGTTGTTGCTGCAGTGGGCATCGGAGGATGACATGTTCGGCAGTGTCCTCATCCCCGCAAGCGCAGGCCGAGTTGTCGCGTTTGCCGATCCGATGTAGGTAGGCCCCGAATCCCCCGTGCCCGGTGACGAGCTGAGTGGTGAGGTAGTCCAGGTGGCCTACAATGTCGCGTCGAGTGGCTATGGACGGGATGAGACGCTCTACAGGTCTCCCAGTGGTAGCTGTGCGCCATCGTTCCTCCCACTTCTCGACCTTGCGCAGGGCAAGCCGCCTGTTTCAGAAGGCGCGGGTCACTACGGTGAACGTGGGCACGTCTTCGGCCGCTGCTGCTTCCTTGGCCAACCCGTCAGCGCCCTCATTGCCCTCAATTCCAACGTGAGCCTTGATCCAGTTTAGTCTCAGGGATGTCGTCTCTGTCAGCTGCCGGAGCAGCAGGTATACTTCGACCTGGAGCCCGGTGGGTTTCTGCATGCGCTGTAGGGCCATCAGCGCTGACCTGCTGTCCGTCAGGATTGATATCGCGGGAAAGGCGCCTAAGTTGCCTCGGATGTATTCCATTGCCGCTTGAAGCGCTACCAGTTTGCACTGGAAGACGGAGCTCCAGTCCGCTAGCTTGACCTTTCTGCTATGAATCTCCCCTTCCTCGCGGATTATCACGAACGCGGCTCCTGCTGTCCCGTCTTTCTGCCTGGATTCGCCAGTGAAGCATCTCGTGGCATACGCATCATCCATAGTTTTGGAAAAAGTTGGCGCAAACATCTCGGCGGGGTGGACGGCTGCGGCCAAGTTCACTGTCTTTTCCACCTCTCTACCCTCGATGTTCAGTAGACGGAGATGGGCTGGGTCCCTGTGTGCCATTGTTGACCTCCTTTCCGTAAGTTCATGGATGGACAGGACGATGGGCGGGATGTCGCTCAGTACCAGGGCAGCCTCTGTTGACACTGTTGCGTACGCAGCTGCAGCTCTCACCGCGAGGATCCTCTGCGCACTCAATAGTTGCTTGGGCTGTTAGACTTTGCAGCCCTCGGCCCAGATCGGTGCTGCATATAAGATCGCTGGCTGCACAGCTCCCTCGAATACCCTGGCAAGTGAGTCTCCTCTGAAGCCCCACGTCAGTCTTGCAGCCGCTCCAATTTTATGCGCGATCTCCTTCCCCTTATCGCTGGCTGCCTTAATATGCGGGTGCCACGAGAGCCGAGGGTCTATCACGACCCCGAGGTAGCGGATGGAGCCCCGGCAGTAGACGCGCTCTCCGTTGAGCAAGAAGGTAGGGCGCCGCTGACGCGGAGTCTTCCCATAAAACATCGCGTCGGTATTGGTGGCGTTAAAAGTGAGCTTGTTGCTCCTGGCCCATCCGTTCAGCGTCTCCAGCTCTAGATCGACGCGGCTCTTCAGTGTGAGGTACTGTCTCGCGTTGGCCACCAGCATGGTGTCGTCCGCGTAGGCGTATACGGAGCAGCCCTCCGGAAGGCGCTCGCGGAAGGCACTCTCGTACTCTAGGTTCCAGAACACTGGTCCAGAGCACGAACCTTGTGGGCATCCACGCGCGACGTCTCGCGACACTACGCCGTTCGGCAGATTCACTCGTGTTATCCGGCCTGAGAAATATCCTCGGACGAGACGCATCCAGTTCCGAGGGAAGTCGCACCTCTCCAGCTCCCACACGATCCTGGGCCACCACGCGTTATCGAATGCACCCGCGATGTCCAGAGACGCGATCGCACAGTGGTCCCCTCTCGCGCGATGCGATTTAACCGCACCCACCACAGTTTTGACCGCGTCCGTTGTGGATCGACCCGCCACGAATCCGAACTGTTTTTCGTTAAACCCGCCAGTCCGGAGAATCACGTGTTCCACCCGCGTTGTCACTATTCTCTCCAGTACCTTGTCTAGGACCGGTAGCAGACTTATAGGCCGGTAGCTTTGCGGGTTTGTGGGGTCGCTGGTTCCGGGTTTGGGAATCAGGATGACACTTTGGACCTTCCAACAGTCCTGAAATGTTCCCTGCGCGAGGCACTTATTGTAGAAGTCTACGAACACCTATGGTTGCACTTCAAACGCACGCAGTGCCGCATCCGCGGTGATGCCGTCGAACCCGGTCGCCTTCCTCGGGGACATCCTGGCGAGGGCCCTCCTGATGTCATGCTCACGAATGGGGTGGTAAGTCTACGTTTTTTCCCATATATGAAGCAATCTTCTGCAAAATGTGTTTCACATATTACAATCCGATCACCAATTGCAGAAACATCTGTTCTGACAAAAATAATAGATTCGTCTAATTACTTTCTTTTACGATAAAGGAAGTATTGGATTTACCCCAAAAATTCGAAATTGAGTTTTCATCAGATCTTCACGTTTTAGAGTCCCCTGAACCCAAAAAACATGTTTTTGTTCATTGGTCTGTGTGTCTGTGTGTGTGCCTGTCTGTCTGTCTGTCTGCCTGTGAACAGAATATCTCAAAAACGAAAAGAGGTATGGCGTTGAAACTTCATACATAAGTTTTGTATACTATGTGGATGCGACAGCAAGTTTTTTAAGAAAGTCGCATAACCGGAATTAGGTTTTTACTCTTGTGATTTTTTAGATTTTTTCGATTTTTTCAAAAACGGCTGTAACGATTTTTTTCAAACCTTAAATTTTTATTACTTTTTTCATGTGTGTGATTTTCCAGTTAAATACTTCTAAAATCGGTTTCATTTGTTTTTTTTCTTTTTTTTTGATTAACTCCTATTTTAAATAGAACACCCGGTATATTATTACATTTTTGAATTCAGCTTAAAATTTTAGAGAAAATTTGTCTCTTCAACTAACGCTCTATTTTGTACTGGTTTTGTAGAATTTGTAATTTTTGAATTTTTTTTACATATGCTTAAAAATTAAAAATCAAATATTTTGACTAGTTATAAGATCAGTGGAAAAAGAAGTTGTGTGAGTGTATCACATCAGATGTTTTTAAATTTAGATTGAGAAATCATTACCTAACGAAGTCGATAAAATGTTTAACCAATATGTATTTAAATAATATTAGTAGTCGTTGATTTCTTCTGTCAATGTATTATATTGATTACTGTCAAAGTCCTTAGTTAAATAAAGCCAAGTTCTGTAGTGGTTTTGTCTCATCAATTTATTTAACTAAGGAATGGTTACAAATGGTGAAGATCCTGGTCGAAGTAAAAACCCGATGGCTTCGGGCTTGTGTCGATTTCTATGACCGGAGAGATTTGATGTCGCCCCTGGCACAATTAATGCAGATCTCAGGTGGGCTCATTGGCGATATACTTTCTCGAATTTTCTAGCTGAAGAGGTAACTGATACGACCTCAGCTTATACAAAATTGAAACTACTGATTAATCATTTATGTCCTACCACCTACACTTATATAAAAGAATGTAGAGATTACGAAGCTGCTTTAAGTTTACTCGATGACATTGTGAGGAAGGTCGGCCTTACCTTTTGGCGAAAGTTATATTTGATATTTTGCCGGCTGGTAACTATCGGCCTAATTGGGCTAACTAGTCGCGAGGGTCGGGGTTCCAACTACGCTGAAAAATAACACTAAGCCAAAATATGAAGGGAGTGGGCGTCAGGTCCTCGACATCGAATAATCCTTGCGTCGGACCGTTCGGAAGGTCGAAGATAAATCCAGCAGATCAAACAAAAACAAAGCAACGACCAATCAAAATATCACAGCTTTATTAACATTATATGGTGGGTCCTATAGTGGCAGAAATACTCACACACAAGGTACATAATAAAGCAAATCCACAATCAGTCAAAATATATCACAGCAAGTATACAAAAATAACACCAATAAAAATATCACAGTCGACCAAAAATAATATTACAACTAAAGCTACGAGCGCACAACACAATTGACCTATAAAACGAACTCGAGGGGTCATAAAAGCTAAATCAGCCTGAAGGGCGTAACAACTAAGTCAGCCTGAAGGGCGTAAGATACCTCGAAGCTTATACCAAACAAAAATAGGCAAAGCAAGTCTAAATAATTAACCAGTGGCGTTCACCGTGAAGCGGGAATCGCTACGACACGAAGCATGACTACATTAACCTACCAATATGGTCTAAAAAGGCCTTAAAATAAGATAAGCAACAAATCCCCGTGAAGCGGAGTACGAAATTAAGGGTGCGAAACGGGCAAGCAAAATAGGCAATGCCAACATTAAACCCCGAAGGTTGGCCTAATAAATTATCTTTAAGTAGCACAAAATTTAGATGGGGCGGTTCCAGCACGTTATGAGATCTCACAGGGGTTGCTAGTTCCTAAAGGAAAGTCATACGGTATTCCCTGACGTTCTAAAACTGCTTGCGAGAATTCTAAACCCTAATCTATACTATCAGAAATCAAAACGGGAAGCTAAATAATTCCAACAAAAATCCCGTTGGCGGCACTTTCGCCACCACCATTCTACTAAATTTTGACACATCAAAAAGTAAACCTGAATAAATAACTAGGTTAATGCAATATACGACGTTATATACATTACAGTGGCTGCAAGAGCAGCCCCCAAATCAAATCATAACAAAATTACACATGGCTGCTATGCACAGAGGTAAGTAAACTAATTAATCCAATATCTAATAGCTCAAATAGACACCAAAAATGTATGTGCACAAAATACTAATATAGCAATTCAAAGGTCACACTAATCAATTCAAATAAACGAACGATACAAATCATAACATTACAGAACCTCAGATTCATACGGCACGTGGGGGCCGAGCCGCTGGAGGAGATGTGAGAGTCCAGGTGCGTTGGGCAGCGCTCGCAGAGGGAACGACCGCAAATCCAGGCCGCAGAGGCGGGCGGCCAGCCGGCACGTGGAGCACCGCATGATCCAGGCAAAATCAAAATGTACGAGTACAATCAGGACCAATCCAGGTGACAAAAAGCTCAATTCCATGGCTTACGAGAACTCAATTCCGTGGCGTACAATACATAACGCATTTCCTTGGGGTACAATACATAACGCATTTCCTTGGCGGATGATTAATAGCCGCGAATGGTGACGAACAGCCTACGCCTCGTTCGAACGGGGAAGAGCCCATAAAAACCGCCACTAAAGCGAAGCGAACGTTGGCAGCAACTCACAAAGGCTTCCAGAACGTTCCAAAGGGCGCCTTGCCTCAAAAATCCCTCGAAGGTCCCTAGGGCACAAACTTCAACGATTGAAGCGATGGAAAAGAATGGAATGCAAATTGGCCAGAGCAGTTCACAATCCCAGGTTATCAATGTCAAAGTCAAATTCGAAAAAAGGAAGAAAAACTATAGGTGTAGATTGTATGTGCCAAACTGATAACAGCAGTGCTATACTTTGAAACTGAATTTGGAACTGATGGTAGTATGGTTGCCTAACCATAGATGGAATACTGTATATATAGAGAATAAAAGTAAATTAAATCTGACTAATTATTTCAATTAATAAATCGGAAAAGTGACAAAATGAGCGTAACAACATATATATATCAAACCTAAGAATATAATACATGCGAGGCACGTCTTAACAACCAGACAACAGAAACCAGACGAATCGATCGAAGAATACGTCCGTGTACTCAAACAACTAGCACAAGATTGTGATTTCAAAGATGTAACGGCTGAACAATTCAAAAAGGAATGTATTCGTAATGCTTTTATTGCAGGTATTTCTTCGCAAAGAATTCGTCAGAGGTTATTGGAAAACAAATCTTTAACACTAGACGAGGCTCTCAATCAAGGTATCACTTTCGAAATGGCTTAAAACAATTAACAAACTTTTGGGACTTCTCATCTTAATGCACTTACCGATGTTGCTCAAATGCCACAGATGGATCAAAACTTAGCTGTATTAACGCCACAGAAAAAGAGACGCTGCTTCTTCTGCGGGAGTAACGTTCTACACCAAAGAGTGAAATGCCCTGCCTTCAATGCCATTTGCCAATTATGTTCGAAGAAGGGACACTTTGCAAACGTATGCCGCAGTGGTAGATCTGTTGTCAATATTATCACCGATGAAAACGCAGAAGTAGCAGGTATATCAGCGGCTTCCCCTTCAAGCTTGCATAAAGCTACGGTTCTCATACACATTAACAACATCAAAGCCGATGCACTGGAAGTTCGGTCAGCTTTATAGATAGCAAATTAGCACAATCCATGCATTTAAGAAGAAAATCTACAAAACAAACAATTACACTAGCTTCCTTGAATCACGTATCGTTTGTGGAAGGTTTATGTTTTGCTACAATCGAATTAGGAACCCACACTTATAAACAACAACCACTGTTAGTCGTCAATGTCCTTTGTGCGGACGTAATTATTGGCCACGATATACCTAAGAATCACGCTGCTTTATCATATACATTGGGAGGATCCCGAGAACCATTACAAATTTGTAACGTCGCTGTGGCATCTGTACCACCTCCTTCAATTTTCTCGACTGTAGACCCGAACATTAAACAGATAGTCATAAAATCCAGAAAATAGATTGAATTGAAGATGAAATATCGAAATTGTTACAAGATGGTGTCATAGAACCAAGCGTATCTCCATGGCGTGCTTAAGTATTGGTTACGGGAGGAACTACGCATCGAAGGCGACTAGTCGTTGATTATTCTTTAACTATTAATAAATTTACACAATTAGATGCATTTCCCTTACCTAGCATAGAATCGATTGTTTTGAAACTAGCAAAGTATAATTATTTCAGTCTGATCTCAAAAGTGCCTATCATCAAGTTCCTATACTAGAGAAAGAACGGATTTATACAGCCTTTGAAGCTTGTGGAAATCTATACCAATTCAATTGAATACCATTCGGAGTAACTGTGTTGCTGCCTTCCAAAGAACTCTGCAGAACATCATTAAAACGGGAAATCTAAAAGGAACGGTTGCTTACTTGGACGACGTCACCGTGTGCGAGAGAGATAAATTCGATCATGACACAAATTTGATAAATTTCCTGGATGCGGTCGAAAAAGTACAAACTGACTTTAAACAATAAGATATGCGTATTTGGCAAAAATAGTATCAATCTTCTGGGATATACAATTTATAATAACATCATTAAACCAGACAAAGAACGTCTGAGTCCTTTACTCAACCTCTCAGTTTCAACCGATATGGCTTCTCTCAAAAGATCTCTGGGTATGTTTGCCCATCATTCAAAGTGGATCAATAATTTACAGAGAAAGTCAGCCCTTTGATTAGGATTACAAATGCAAATTTTCCTCTTGATCAAACCAATACGACTTGCTTCGAAAACTTAAAATCTGACATTCTTCAGTTAGCCTTGACTGCGATCGACGAAACAGAAATCTTTACAGTGGAAACTGACGCTTCCGAACATGCTATCGCTGCGACACTCTCTCAGAACGGTCGTCCGGTTGCCTTCTTTTCACGGTCCTTAAACGACTCGGAGCGCCGGCACCAATCGATCGAGAACGAAGCAGCTGGAATCGTCGAATCATTGCGAAGGTGGCATCATTATTTGATTGGAAGACACTTCTTACTGATAACCGATCAACAATCAGTAGCATTTATGTTCAATCAGGTACATCCAAGCAAAATTAAAAATGAAAATAGTAGTTTGTACAACGAGAGTGGATATGATGTCCATATCACACGAGGATAAAGTTTGAGCACGACGCCGTAGGCGGAGTGCTCAATTATCCGAGGGCGATATGGACATTCCACTCGAGTTGTACAGTGTATTTTTTCTACGACCTATCAATGGAAAAGAATGGAAAATTAAAAGAAAATTTATTCAACGCTAATTAATAAGATATCTTACAACAAAATCACGTTTGCCACAAACAGGGCACAGCAGGGCGTGCCCATTGCAAAACAAACAATTAATGAAAGTTGCCTAGGTAATCACGACTAACGTGGTTTGTGATTGGTGTATTTCATATCCACCCTTGTGTGGATATGAAATCATATACGTTCAGTTAACTACAATTGCATACATATCCATTCTGTAGATTGTGAATAAAACAGAATATATACATGCGGGAGTAGAAAAAATAGAGAGATGGCGACTGGAACTATCCTGTTACAAATATGACATTATCTATCGTCCTGGTAAAGACAATGCTGCAGCAGATGCATTATCCCGCGTATGTGTAGCATAAACACTTCAACAAACAACCTATGAATTACACAAGATGCGTTGTCATCCGGGGTTTGTTAGGATGGTACACTGGGTGGGAGTGAAGAATCTGCCCTATTCTATAAACGATATTAAATTAACGACTTCTTCCTGTCGACTTTGCGCTGAAATGAAACCCCCTGTACAGCACGTGGTCGTTTGATAAAAGCTACAGCTCCTTTTGAAAGGCTAAATGTAGATTTTAAAGGTCCGATACCATCTAATAATCGAAATAAATATCTACTCACGATCATAGACGAATACTCAAGATTCCCCTTTGCGTATCCCGTTGCTGATTTAACCGCTGCAACCGTAATTAAATGTTTAACAGATCTGTTTTTACCTTCGGTGCACCAATGTATATACACTCGGATAGAGTAACGACTTTTTTGTCTGAAGAACTGAAACAATTTTTGAATTCTACCGGAGTAGCTTGCAGTAGGACTGCGCCTTACAACCCCCAAGGACAATCTCTACCTACATGACTTGACTCCAGGACCAGTTTTGTTAAGAAATAACATCAGAACATCTAAATATGACCCCTACGTCGAATAGGTCGAGCTTCTAGGAGCGAACCCGTCTTACTCTTACGTAAAACTTCCCGATGGTCGAGAGACTACAGTCTCTAATAGACAATTAGCGCCTCTTCCTCTATCTCAAGACCTGGAAGATGATCAATACGAGGACGACGCCGGTACGACGGACAACAATTCGTCTTCACGTACTGAGACTCGACTAGAGCAACTAACAGAAGAGGTAGAAGGAGGTTTGAACCCCGAACAAGATACTCATCAACTAGCGGAAATTAGTCAAGAACAACAAAATATACCACAACAATCGACTAGAGAGAAACGTGTCCCGCTGTATCTTCGTGATTACGTGCCAGAGCAACAAGTACGGAGGGGTGAATGATATTTATTTAAATAATATTAGTAGTCGTTGATTTCTTCTGTTAATTTATTATATTGATTACTGTCAAAGTCCTTAGTTAAATAAAGCCAAGTTCTGTCGTGGTTTTGTCTCTTATCAGTCTTATTGGTAAATCGTGTGGAATTTCAAATAGTGGACTAGTTGTATTACCACAAATGAAACACTTGCGAACCATTCTTTCCTCTCTCTGACACAATTACTGATGACCTAACGAATTTGAAAGACGCCCTTGTGATGGTATCCTCTGACGACGATGATCCACTACCTACCATTATGTTTCTCCAGATGTACCAGCTGATATTCATCAAAAACCTTCTCCGAGTTTGTGAGTTTGTTAAGCTCTTTTCTTGCAACTTACTTTCATATTGCCTGCACTTTGCAAGGGTTGCCTTCAATCGTTGTCTGAGTTCTTTGATAGTTTGGATATTGTCTACTTCTTGTTCTATTTTATACAAGCTCTTGTCGAGATTGTCTCCATGTGATATTTCTCCTTCAACACTACTTACATTTGGACCTGTAATGGTTTGCTGTACGTTTACACTGTGGTCCATTGCTTGTATTTCCTGTTCCACAGCATCACATTTTCTTCTTTTATTATTGTCGACCAGGTCAGGATATGCATTTGGGGATAGATTTTTTTTACCATCTGTTCTTAATTGTTCAAATTGACAATCCGAAAAATATACCTTAAATAAGTGAGTGTTATAATATGTTATAATCTGCTCACCTCACAAACCTTCGCATTTATCGGCACATAGTCTTGGTTAATGGCACATAACCACACCTCTTCTCATTGCATTCCTTTAACCACTGGGCAATCCGAATAAACGAAAACCTTTAGCGGTACTGTACCACCAAAAAACCGCTCGTTAATTACTCAATGCGATCTGTCTACCACAAAATCAGCTGACCACCAATCGGTAAACGGTAGATATCTACTAGTGTAGTTTTTGTAAATACATTAAGTTTACCATTTATTTACAATGTCAAACTGAGAAGTAATTAAATTAATCAAAGTGACACATACTAAGGAAGACAACTCCGGCCTTGAACGCTATCATTTATTTTTGGAACACTAATGGCGGCTGACATTTGTGTTTGCCCGACTCTTATATAACTATATACGGGACTCTAGTCTTAAGTAGTGTCCCTATATATAAAGAGTTGAGCCATTAGATCCACAAATGAAGGACCATGTGATTTAGAAGAACTACGTTTCATTTGTCTTATTTGAAAAAAGTATGACAACACAAAAAGTGACATTAACTGACATGTCACAACACAGAATTCATTAATTTTGAAATCTGAAGCAACTTTCAAGAAAACTAAATTTCTTTATGTAGAATGATTAAAATTTGAATTTTGCCGGTTAAATTTAATACTTTTTGAGTCCTACTCTGTTTTCAGGTTATGATAAAAGTATTTCAGAGGATTTATGTGAACATTGTGAACTGCGATTAGAAATAAACTATAACGATTTGGGACCTTTCCGGGCTGCTTCTCGTTATATAATTACGCTTAATTATACTTGGAATAAAACGCACGTGTTGCTTCATGAACCAAATATAATAAACTGTTTATAAATTTTGTTTGCGATCGTAACCTACACAACACGAACCAGATGGCTAGATCGCAGGAAGGCTGCGGGTAGCACGATAGTCCCAGGTTCCAGGCCGGATTGTAGTCGCAGAAGTTGACAGCACGGCTATGCAGGACTCCAGCCGGTGACAGTTGTATTGCTTGTAGGTATTTCAAGGTGTCAAATTTTAAATTTGTAATGTGTGATAACACTTAGCTTTTGGATTGTCTCCAGGAAGTTGCAGTGTGCAGGCTGGAGTAAACGGCTTCGAAAACTCGGTTGTAGCTGAGGTAGTTGACACAGGAGCCGGTTGCTTCAGAGGTGGGGAGGTATGATGTTCATCATACGTTCGGGGTCACCATTATAACCATTTGGGGCCTTTGGGGGCTGCTTCTCGTTATATAATTACGCTTAATTATACTTGGAATAAAACGCACGTGTTGTTTCATGAACCAAATATAATAAACTCAATAAACTTTTGTTTTAGGAGCGTTGCCTATACAATATGTCTCTGGCAACTATGATCCGTAACATTACTTATTGAAATCTTGTGTTATGAAAAACCTCAGCTGTAAATCTGGTATGAATGGGAATGTAATACTCGACAACTAATTTTAGTAAATTTGATATGTTGCAAATCAACTTTCCCAGCGTGATTTTGATCAACTTAACACTAGCTATGAACAGCATTAACGAACAAGTACTCGAACAGTTGTACAGACAAGTGTAACGAAAAGACACTAACAATAGTACAACACCAAACACTGGCAGCACGATGGTCAATGAAAAGCAGCATTCTATACGTAGTGGAGCTGATGCAAGCATGTTGAAACTATTCAAGCATGTTCACACCCTATTTTTAGGCATGTGATTTGTGTGCAAAACGAGACAACATCGGCTGGTAACGAGGTGGTTATTTTTCAAATAGGTAATTTCATAGGACAAACTGCGGTTGGAGTGTAACAAACTATATAGCTATTTAACGAGTTAGCAAACTACTAATTTATTTATTAGTCGTACTTTGTGCTTTTAATGTGGATCAGATAGTTTAGTTACATACAAAAGAGTAATACATAATTCGTGGTAAAACGAGAATCAGCAATTATTAAATATTTTAAAAAATAAACTTAAAAAAACTGAAATTTACTTGGAATAGGAGACGACATGCTTTTGTGCCACTTCTAGTAGCCTCCACTGTTTTCTAAATTTAATTAGAAAATGATAAACAATTATTTATTTAGAAGAACTGAACACAAACCCATACAGTTACATATTAGGACAAAAATTAAAAATTATACTAGCTTTTGAATTTTGAAGGGCTTCCGGTTTAAAGAGGATGCCACCCGTCAACTGAGCCCTTCTTTGCATCCCATTCGATTTTATTATGGAAAAACGAAGTGTCAAAGCATAAACCAGAAATACAATCTGCAATGCAATGGAAATAGTAATTTTTGTATTAAGTGCGCGAAATTAGTGTTTTTTTATGGCGCGTGAGAATGTCAATTTTCGCCGAGACGGTTAGGTCGAGGCAGAAAAGTCATTCAAACGTGCCATAAAAACACGAATTTTGCCACGAAATACAAACTACGTTTTTTCTACAGCCGTCAAAAAAAAGAATAAAAGATTCTCTGCAACAAAATCATACGTATATAGCAAATAAGTAGAGTAATATTATTATGTATGTGACGTTTTACTTATATGTGTTGTAACTAAGGAAATTGTGTTCCAAAACCGTTTTTTCACTGCTAGCCATGAAGAAATATTATTTTTTCACGTGTTAAAAAAAGTTAAACTTTGCGTATCTATAGCGATGCATAAACGTTTTTTTGATGGCTGTAGAAAAAAATATTTTTGTTTTTTTCCAATGCAGGGCAGAATTATTGTTACTTGCCTTGTTTCATTGATGTCTTAACTTGTTACACGATAAATTGCTCATTAAGACCCCATGGGATGCCCGTAGCAGTGTCCGCCCTTGCACGTACCCCACAGCTCAAATGCTCCGGCCAGAACTCAATCGCGTGGGGGGGTTCACAGGTTTAGGGTGCGTTTTGGGGCGAAATGCCACGACGGGGTGTCGATATCGGGTTATTAAGACAAGGTTATGGGGCGCCACGACATTTGAAAGATGTTAAGATTGATAATTAACTGACGACCGGTCAAAAGTCGAAAACCAATCGCAGTAGCGTTGCGTTGCACTCCAAGGGGGTACTCCCACGGCACTGGCTTTTACACCTACCTTTTTGGTGTCCTTTCTCCAGTTGCTTAGGCCCTGTACAAAGGAATACATACACAACGCAACAAGAAACTCAGTTCTTGTCAGTCTCAATAAAGCACAAATAATTGTAATGAAAAACAAAACGTAAATTAAAAATGGGTAATCTATTACCATACTAGTTACAGGCCCGAAGGCAAGTGTTCAGGTAGCGAATGCTACAAATTGGGGTTAGTAAACACATGCAACACAATAAGGGCTGAAGGCCAAGGAAGCGGCACATCCGCTGAGAATACTGGTCACCTAGGTCCCGGAATACGCTGATTTAATTTGCCTAATGGCTCACTACAATTCCAGGAGCCAGGCTCCCATAAACTTATACTGAAGGCTTCTATTTACATTACTTGACGACAATCAGGGCTCGGGCGATTAGCACGCGGCCCACAAATAGCATATACGATAGATTGAGAGTTCCGAAACTTCGCACGTCACTGTATAATACGCAATTCACTGTTTTATTTAATTACTAGTACAATACCTGGATTCATCGCTAGGGCTCCAAGCAACTGTGTTGTTGAAGTGCTGATGCTGGAAGATTTCGACCTGGAGATTCAACGCTCTGGCGATGCTTACAGAAGAGGGTTGCGATAGCAGCTTAGATGCGGCAGGGGTTGATAGACAGGTAGGGACGGTTGACCGGCTTACTCGGGGAATTGTGGCGGCAAGATCCTTCGAAGAAGTAGCAGGGTTGAGCCAAATGATAACTCACAACTGCTCACCCTGTATGTTGATGCTTTGTGTTCGTTCCTGTTGCAAATCCGCCAACATGGGCGAGGAAATGTACACACCGGTACTTGAAACTTTAAGGGATTAAAAGCACTTGCAGCTGCCACAAGTCCGAAGGTACAACACATCCCTAAGAACTGAAGGGGTTGTTCTTTGTTCTTAAGTCAACTTGCACATCCGTGCGATAGCGAAGCTTAAATTCGACTCTCCCGGGAGGGGAACGCGCTGGACGCAGCGTTAATTTTTATCATTGCGTCATGCGTAAAACTTTCCATCATTGGGCAACTCACTCGAGTGCATAAAGAATCTATTGTTCGAAGTGCTGAATTGCATTGACCAAAATACAGCGCGCAACAAGGCGCGGGGCTTCCCCCGTACATAACGCTCGTCTCGCCGGCGTTGTAATCTGATATTCAAGGCCTCGCCCTTTTAACTTGAGGACTAAATGCAAACTCCATCTACCAGCGATTTATTAAGTCACTTAGCAGAGTTTTGATGCTATGATCATGCGTTACAGCGTCCGCCTCTAGATTGAAGCAAATGCCTTAACTAGGGTACTTTATGCGACAGATGTCGGCACCTGGCCTGCGAGTGCGTCAAACAGTTAGATAATTAAGGAAATATGCCCGATGGCTTGAATTATGCTGCAATATGCGGGAGCAGAATGCGGAATTACACATAGATTTTTAACGGAAATCGGGAGTCTTAACAAACTACAACTAAAATTGAAGTTTTTAATTAGGTATGAAATGTTGTAACGAGTAAACGTTTATAGGTAAATTTACGTTTAGAAAAGTACCTATGTTAACGTGTAATCAAGCTGTTTTAAAAGATTTTTCTTATTCGAATAACGATATCTTTCTCTGCAAGACATATGTAATTTTAAATGTCCCGGAGATAAAGAATAAAGAGAAGATGTTCTTAGCTTGTTCTGGTTTTGAAATTGTTGAATTAACTGCTCCTGGAAAAATGAAGAAGAGGTGCATGGAGTCAAAGGGGGGGGGGGGGGGGCATGATACCGACACGTTTGTTTATTATAAATAAAATGCCTACGACAGTAAAGATTGTTTTGAAGCTCTAAAGATGACCTTACCTCATGGGAAGTCAATTTTGTTGAAGAAAAAAATGCTGTTTCACCTGTTTCAGGGGATCTCACCGGTCCAAAGAATACACCTTGAATATCAGATGTGTTGTTTGTGGAGGAAGGGGGGGGGGGGCACTTGGTATTGATGTCCAGACATTCCCAGCCAAAAATATCATGGTGATACTAAGAAGATTTTATTACTAGAGAAAACTAAAAATTGTAGAACTTGTTGTCTTCACATGTTGTGGTTCTTCAAACGCTGGTGGTAGTATTGAAGAATGGAGGAAGAAAGAAGACGATCGGAGCAATCGTGAATTCTGCCTCTCAGCAGTTCTACATTTTGAAAAAAATATGCAGTCAATCTTGAATTCAAGGCAAGGTCTGAAAAAGAAATTATTCATGAATTATTCGGTGGAATGGAGTTAAAAGGTGAAGTGCACTCAAAGTATAAATTTCTTTAAACAGTTTAAAAAAAAATTATGAGTGGCTGGAATCAAGCTAAAATCTGTAGAAACTTAACTTAATGTCAAGAAGGGTGACTGGTTCCAAGAGTAGAAACCAAAGCAAATTTGGGTTTTCGGTATTGGCGACGAAGATCTGGGGATTCAGCTGCTAATTGCGATCTGCCTCGATTATCAGGTGCTTTAAGTGCAATCAACTAGCCACGTTGTAGAATATTCCAGACCACAACGCCCCAGGTGTAGGTACCTGTTACATCTGTAGGTCAACGAGCCATCTTAACAGCGGTTGCCCTGAGATGCAGTCAAACAGTGCTAGGTTAGCGGTTCTCATTCCAGTGGAAGAAATTTGATAACCCTGGTGTAAAACATTTGAGTTCGTGGGTTAAATTTAGTAAATTTTTTAGTCTGCTGTATTATTAGGTTATGGTAACAAGTATTACAGGGGAATTATAAGAATAGCGGCTAGAAATAAACAGTCTTGATATTTATGTTTTGAACCAGCCTCTACACCGCAAGGTAAATGATGTTACAGATTATACATGCATACAAAACCTCTACCTGCAATAAAAAATAAAAAACTAAACAGAACAAACTGATGAGTGGAAACTTCTATTTTATATTTTCAACCAAACGTCTCATTGTAACGCTTTTACTAGCATACTGTTTTTGTTTTAATTTTTTTATGTCATGCTTCATTTTAGTACTGTATATCCTAAATCTGTATGTAATAAATCTATTAATTAGTTTTGCCTTGATGTTGTGGTATTTACGGTATAAAGTTTTACTAATATCTGGATTTTCCTTTATAGCTTTTTTGAGATATTGCAATAAACCATTTAAGTTCAATGCTGGATCATAAGCTCTTCGGAAATTTATAAATATCTATTCCATGCGCACAAACATAAAAAAAAGTCTTTTCGTTGACGTAATTTAAGCACTGCAATTTATATTGTTTGTACTGCACAAATTGGGAGTAGCTTGTTTCTACTTTCTGTTTTGACCCTACCGATGAAATACATTTCTTGCAGACTAGCTGTTTATTTTTTATCACACTGTGAAATATATATCCCGTGCAGTTGTAAAGAATGTTCTTTTCTCGGTTGTTTAAGTCGTGTTTAGTGATGTTCCAGTTACAGGGTAAAATCCTAGAGTGATTATCCGTAATTGACTTTTTCTCATTGTCAGTCTCACTTCCATTGATAATGTCTAAAAATTCATCCAATTGATTTCGTTCATCCTCCTCATAGCTAGCTGAAACAGGATTACTCAAGTACTGGGCAACACATAAGTTCCGTAAATTTTGTTTAAACTGATACGGCGTGGGTACAGGTTGTCGACGCCTTAACTGGGAAAACGTATCTTCCAAGCAGTCTTGAGTAAACCTGCTGGTTAATAAAAATGTATTTTTTTTGTATCTACAAATATTTTTTGTAAATCTAAGATGGAAGTGGTTGTTAAAATTACTCCTGTTTGGATAGGTTTCCAAATTGAGTTCCCATTTCTTTGTGCCCCTATTTTCATGTTTCTGAATAGATCTACAACCATTTTTAGAAATTCTATGATTTTACTATACTCCTCAATGTTCAGTTTGCTTAAAGCAAGAAGCACTGTTCGAGACGTTAACAACTTAAACCATTTAAAAGTTGTTTCGATGAACCATGCAGTAGCCAAAGAATTATTTGTATTTTCTTCATGTGCAATAAATTTTAGGGCTGAACTAACATCAGGGTTTATTACATGGTAAGTATTGCAAACCTTAATTTTATTGAAATGATCTACATGTATTAGATCTGGTTTAAGTTTTGAAGCAAATTTCAAATCCATATTTTGAAAATCGGCTAAGCTTTCTACATAGCTTATGTCTGCAACATTTGTAGGTAAATTATATTTTTCGTGTAAATTTGTTATTGTTATTTACAAAAGTTTGTTTAATATTCTTAAATAAATGTGGAACATCCGCCAAAAAATATAGCTGTTCTGAATTGTTTTTTGGATGCGGAATTGAATTTACAGTCTTGGAATATCTGCCAGCCACAATTCCAAACGCTTTCCACATGGCTTGGTTACTAGATCCCATGTCACTATGACTATGTCACTGGCACACTGTATAACTTCAGTGATAATGTCGCATAAAATACTTCCAGCAATACTGTTTCCAGTAAAATAATATGCTACCACTTGCTTCCACCGAGTGGTTACTCCAGCTAACATAATTACTAAGACACGGTTAGCCAAACCTTGATGTCCAGGGAGAGCAACTTGGCCAATTATTTTTTGTGAAGCCACACAAAAATCTGAACTTTCCTTTAAATCTATTTCGTCCATTGATAATACGCAATCTTTCTGAAAATTATTCATAGAACTTATTTTAATTTGTAAGAAATTAAATACTTCATACAAAATCCCACTATCCAGTTTAAGATTTTGTAGTTTTCTATTGAGAGTCCTAACAGAAGGAAATGGTAAATTAATTTTTAATAAATGGTTATAACCACTGGTTCCACAAAAACGTTTTAACAGTATCCTTTATCCATGGGATGAAACGGTTACTGGTGCGATTTATGGCTGCCATTTGATCGTCATTGAAGATTGATGCAAACTTAGATTTTTTCTTATTTTTTTTCTTTTTGTAATTTACTGCTTAATATTCTATTATTTTTCTTCAGAATTTTGATTTGATTTTGCAAACGGAAAATTGTGGTTTTGTACTGACTAATACTGGCCTGAACAGTCTGCATTTGGATACTCTCACCATTGTTTAGTTCATTTTCCTCTATTTCACAATTTTTACCTTTATGTAAATTTGGTTGCCAAAAATTAAATAATGTTGGAATAGCATTGTATTACAATATCGTTTTTCCGTGTATAATGAACAACTGATCATCGGCAAAATGTTCATTGCATAAACGGCTTTTTGCTTTGCAATTCTTAATTGTGCTGTTATTTAGCCAGAGACGCCTTAGTTTCTCATTCTTTGGAAAACGATGCAAAGAATATCCCTGATCTGTTCGATTTTTGCAATCAATCGCTGACAACCTGTCATTGTACACTATTTTTATGTTCAACAAATTTAAAATATTTGGTGAGTAATTGTCACAACTGTCACAAAATATGATTCTAATTTGTAATGGTTGCTATAGTCACAACTGTTGTTCATAGGTATGCAGAATCTGCATTAATTTTAAATTCAACAAAAATCAGGTACTTTATGGTTTGTGGATCCAAAGTGAGTCGCCTACATGTGCCAACTCTTTATATATAGGAACTCTAGTCTTAAGTAGAGTTACTAGATTGAGAGAGTAACGCGAAAGTCGGCCATTGTTGGTCCACAAATTGGCGGGATATTTGAATGTGCATAACCACACATAGTGTCTTGCCAAAATCAACTGTTCGGTAAAGTAAAAACAGAGTATGTACTGAAAAGAAAAACGAAAATTTGAAATTCAAAACTTTATTTTAGATCTTTTAAAGCACTTCTCATTGCAATGCTTCTTGAAGCTCTGGCAGTCTCTTTGCTATGTTTACTAAACTTTTTATTAAAGTCACGTAATGCAAAAAAAAATTTGTTCGCATAAACAAGGAAACACTTTTTTCAATTACATTATTTCAGTTTAAGTCCACAAAACTGTTTTTATCTACAAACAATGCAGCTGCTTTCTTCGAACTCATTCTATTATTTAGCAACTGTTCTTTAATTGCTCGAAAAAAAGTTCCGCCTTTTTAATGAATTTAACCAATCCAAATTTGAATAGATTAATAAATTTTCTTTATAATCCTTTAACTGCGTCAATAGTGTGATTCTTTTCCTCTATATTATTACACAGTAATGGTTGGAAACAATTACTGCATGTTTCTGTTTTCAACTTGTGGAGAATATTACCAGTAAGTAATACAAGCACTGGGAGTCATTTTCACTCATTTCTGCATTTTCATCATAAATTTCAAGTTCAGAAAATTCTATGATGCTATCTTCATTTGATTCGGTTCGTTGGTTTGAATTTCTTTGCAATATTTAACGATAGCTTCGCTGTTGTCTGCAAAGTAGTGCCCTTACTTTCCGTTTCATATTGCGATAGTAAAATTAACCGTAATGAGGTTTTAAATTCACGAGGTCCAGGTACTGGTGTTCGAGATCGACAAAGTGAAAAGAGATTTCTATGCAATCTTGAGTCAAACAACCTAGTAACAAATATTTAAAATTTTCATCTTCTAATACTCAGCTTGTAGATTAAGAGCCGTTTGCGTTGCCAATAGCAAGCCGCATTGGAAGGGCTGCCATGTTCAATTGCTAACACGGACTCCACGAATTATTTCCATAAAGTCTTTAAAAATGTCATGGTTTCTTCATAAGCCACCGCATTGGTTTTTGATATACCCAGTTTTGATGGCGGACAGACATCAAAGAAAACCAATGAAACAACAGTTTGCAAAACCAAGATGTTGTTTGATACGTTGGATCCAGCTGTTCTGTCTTCATATAGTAAGTTATAGCAGCAGCCGTGTCATTATTGAACAAGCCAAAGGCTACATTCACGTTCATTTTGTCGAAATGGGTCGGGCTAAACATAAAGTCCTTCAATCTGGGAGCCATTCTTAATTCATTTTCTTGTTCAATCTTGAAGACTTCTTCAACAGCTTTCAGAAGAACAGTACTTGATGGCAAGTCATACTTTTCAACTATAGATTCATCTAAATCAAAGACTAAATCTTCTACAATATGAGACTAGAATTGTCTCTGTAGACCCAATAGTTTCCGAGATAAAGCATTTCAAAGTTTATCATTTTTTTGAACTTCGCAATTTTTTGCAATATACTGTCGTTCTGAATGAATTTTGACCCTGATTCTTCGTAACCCCTGTTATACTATCCAAGCCCTGTACGTTTTATGATGGGATGTTAACAAAGAAAATGAGAAGTGTGAACGATGATGTTTAATGATAAAATAAGCTACGAATAATGAAATAAAAAAGGTAAGTACAGCAACAGTTAGTAGGTTTATTAGTTAGTAAATTGAGTTATTCAAAATCAATAAATTAAGTTAATTTAGCCCTCTTGGAAGGTATCGGTTGAGGTTCGTCCGTATCTGGATCGTCGTATCAGAATGGCATATCTCCATCAGGGGATGGCGATGTATCGTCGATGTCTTGTGCCCACATGTCCTCCATGTCCACATCGGACAAATCGTCGCCTTCTGGGTCGTAGACTTGCGACCGCATATCCTCTCGTATGACTTCAGCAGCTGCCTTCACCACGCGCAGTCTTTCTGCTTGAAGATCTGGGCTTCTACTGTCATACCATGTACTGTTGAGGATTTTGTGACCCATACTTTTGAAACAAGCGATTTTTCACTGTTCGTGGTTGAGGTCGTTCTCTTTCTATCTGGTCCATGAGTTCATCTAGAGAGAACTGACACTCCTCAGCGTTCTCTTCCAGAAATGAATAAATCCCTTCCATGGCCTCATCAACTGTGGGATGCTGACAATTTCCCCTAGACTTTCCTGTTGGTGTTGTCTGGTAGAGCTTTGTTTGGCAAAACCGATGATATCTGGCATCAAGGGCTACCAAATCTGTGTTCTCAGATATACGCTCTTTTATTTTAAGAGCCCATTCATCACCACGTTTCTCAGCTGTTTTCAAGATTGTTGCATTGAGAGACATCTTTTCCGCAGTAATGACATTGGTCCTTTTTTCTGGCTTCTTCTTCCTTTTTGCCACAAGGAACTCTTCAGTTATTTTGTCTCCACAGAGACAACAGTGTTCTCTGAAATTGAACTGCTCAGAGACTGATCTCGTGGCCCTTGATGGCGTAATATTTGATTTCCCACTGGAAACAGCTGCTGTGATCAACTTCGGATTGTTGTATTTTATCTGACAAGCACTGTGCACTTATATCTCATTCACACCCTTCAATAAACGCTCATTTTCTCGGTTTTTAAGGGAAATACTCGACGCAATAAGGGTTTGTACACCTCTTTCCTTCACTAACCGCACTTCACCTTTACTTAAAGTCTCTTTACATATAAAACACAAACCCACGCTGGGACTGGGATCCGACATTTTGTAGATTTTGAGTTCAAACGGCACTTACGTCATGGGCAGCAGGCCAGACAAAAACTGAAATGAAAAAAAAGCTTAATGTAGGTTATAAACGTGCTACAGGTGGGTAGCATTCGTGACTTCACACGAGCAACACTAGCACACTCCATCGGAGGTAATTGGAACTACATCCCGCCAGAGTTGCTCGAGTCGCGTCTAAAATATTGCAAAAAATTGCGAAGTTCAAAAAAATGATAAACTCTGAAAGGCTTTATCTCGGAAACTATCGGGTCTACAGAGACAATTCTAGTCTCATATTGTAGCAAATTTAGTCTACTTTAAAAACGGTGTGAGAAGGTACAGTCGTGTGCAAATAAATCTGGGACAATGTTTTTTTCATATGTAGGTTGTGTTGAGAATTGAAGAATATCTCCATGGATTTTCTGCTACCAGAAAGAGCTACATTTTCATTTACTTGTCAAAGTTTAATGTAACTCTTTCTGATAGCAGGAAATCCATGGAGATATGTTTCAAATCTTAACTCAATTTACATATGAAAAAACCATTGTCCCAGATTTATTTGCACACGACTGTACCATCAAAAAACTAGCGATTTAGGGTTATAATCGCCAAAACCTGAATAAAAGCCGAAATTATCGCGGTTTTTTCGATTTTTGACAAAGTTGCGTTCGGCGTTCGAGGTCACAAACTTGGATTATTCATTGGGCCAACATCATAAACAAGTCTGCAAAAAATCAGAACTACCGGATTTGACGCAAAGTACCCCGTACTCTCAGGCGACAAGGTTACTGGACTATTACAGACAATGTCCAAAATTTTCTGTAAAGCCTCCTTCGCACTATAAGAATTGGCTGTAAATTCGTATCCTACTGCCTGTTTCCAACGGCTAGTTAGGCCTGTCAACATAAAAACTAAAGCGTGTGTAGCAACTTCTACTGAACTATCTAAATTTCCTGATAATGACATATTGGTCTTCCAATCACTTTATGTACACTGTTATCGTATTGTAATTGTGGATGAATAGCCATCTCATCCAGTACTGATGACGCAAACTTTTCTTGCGGATTAAATGTTGAAATCTGAAAATACAAGGTCTCAATATAACATATGAACTGGCTTGTAGTTTCAAACAGCATACATACTTTTATTGCTAAAAGTTCAAAAACTTGATCTACCGCACCTGTTTCAAACTTGAAAGTTTTGAATGCGTTGCTGCAATGTTCTAATGCTTGGATAGGGTAATTTTTGTTTTCTGACTTCTTCATATCCCCTCCGTCCACATGCCATATATAACCGAAGACGTGTGGTAATTGTGTTGTCAGACCATTCCACCCCTCTGTGAGAACCTTTTATTAATAAGTCAATCTGATCTTGATCAAACAGTTGTCTGTATGTTTCCTCCATGTCTGTGATGCGTTTTCTCAACAACTGAATGGTTCGTTGTGCTGTTTATAGTTTTCTTTTTACTTCACCTATAGATTTTATTAAATTACTTACACTACATACTTTAATTGAAAGTATATGCTTACCACAACAACTTTCAACATTTCCACTTTCAACTTCATTTTGGAGTGGTTGGAATTCTGTACTCGTTTGAGTTTCTAAAGGAAAACATGCCTTAGTATAACAGCATCAAATCAAATAATTACGCAATATTACCATCACGTTTTTTTGGAGGTGGACTTTGAAATTTATTGACCTGAATCGTAGGTACCGCATTCCATTTTAAAAGTTTTCTTCCATCCTGTCTGTCGGATTCAAATTGGGTTGTTGCAAAATCTGCCTGTTATTGAAGAACAATTAATTAACGATTCAGATTAATTGCAAATCTGTTGTAATCTGCTAATATATGTGGGTATATATCGACCTACTTCACAAATAAGAGCTCCTGAAGATAAATTAGTTCTGTTTATAAACGCCAACCATTTACGCCTTTTTTGTGATTCTTTTCACCGTGTGGTAACTGAAACAGTCGAAAACCAGATTCGCTGCGATTTTTACAAAGAGGCACACAACACCCTGGCATTTTACGATTCACCGAATCTCAAAAAGGTAACGAAGACCGAAGGTTAACAATTGACATAACTGAAAAGTGAAGTGACAAGTGTCCGACGTCAAATGTCAAAATTTAGCCAATCACTTGACGGTGCAAAATCAGGAAGTTGAGAATCACGTCTTTGAAAGTGGCTAAAGTTACAAACCGCCATTTATGAGCCAAATACATTGGCGATACCAATCGCGTTACTCTCTCAATCTAGTAACTCTAGTCTTAAGTAGATATCCTGTATATAGTTTACTAAGAGTTGGGCAAACAGCCTGATTTGACAAACATTGTTGATCCAAATTAGATATTTGACATATGTCGAACAAAGGGGTTATGGGAACCAATCTTGCTAACCTGCTTTTGATGAGAGAGTTTTCAGAGCATTGACCATTCTTAGCATCTCTAGAACCGACTAGCAGGAATATACGGTCGACTTAATTAGACGTTAGGCCTGCATGCGTGAAACCATCGGTAATAACATGTTACAAAATATGTAAAAAGGCCACATTTATCACACATGCCTTGTAAAAAGTGATCCAAACCAATCAAAATGTATCCCGCTGTTTGCCCAACTCTTAGTAACCTATGTACAGGACTCTAGTCTTAAGGTACAATAAGTGACATTTGTTGAGATAATTTCGAAAAGTCACCACTTCTTTTTGGGGGCACCTTGTATACAGTGAACATATCATGAGAGAGGTATTCGACGATTGGCAGGGTGGTATAACAATAGGGAAATGTAGAATAAACAACTTATGATATGTCGATGACACTGTAGTCTTGGCGGCCCCAAAAGAACAACTCCAGTAGATCATGGACAGACTTAACATCGTCAGCAACAAATACGGGCTGCAGTTGAAAAAGACGAAGGTAATAATCATTGGCAGAGCTAGGAACAATCAGCCTGATATTAGAAACATTGCAGGGTATGAAACAGTGACTCACTTCAACTACCTCGGCTCAATAATTACCAACAGTGGGTAGTCATTCCAGATCTATACATCAACAGGCTTCACATTCCCGAAAGCATCTCACCAGGCACCAGACAGAGAAACATGGGTTAAAGTAGTAGCACAAGCTTCGTGATATCACCACGTCCGTACGTAGGACGACGGTTTGAGGAGGAGGAGGAGGAGCTATACGTATTATAAAATTAATCGCTTTCACCCACTATTTATCTGAAACAAAATGAAACAATTAGTACTTTCACAATAAACTGTCATTTGAATTATTTTTGCGTTACTTACTGCCAACTACATATTCAGTGCATTCAAAAAGTACTAATCCCTCCATATAATCACAGATACAAATCTTTGGATAAAAAAACAAAAACATGTCAATTCATATTTTAACCAAGCTACGGTTTGGTGACATTGTTGGTACCTTTTCATTTTCTCTAAGCGTATGCAAAAAATATATACTTGAGTTTCATACAAAAGTCAGAAAAGACGTTTTAGACGCACTGTATCCAAAATGAGGTTAAAACATTTTATCACCTGGTCAAACTGTCCAGTTGCGCTAAGACCAGTGCTTGCACAGCCTGCGACTGAAATTCTAGAGTAGGCGATCCTAGAATTCTTTCTGGCCTTAGTATTAATTCAACATTTGTGCCTTCTAAATTGTATCCGCGTAGGTCAGTTAATAATATCGTAACAGATGACGCATGACGAAATTCGAAGCAATGCTCTCCCCTCTGTTACAAATGATACCATTGTCTGTGAGATAGTAATACCTTCAGCTTCAGCATTAAAGCTGTATGGAAACGTGTTAGCCATTTTCACTTGTAATTTACAGTGTTGAAAATGTTGCCGATCTTTTAAGATAGTTTTAAAATCTGAAGATACTACAAAAGTTATTACTGTTTTGAAATTTGTTCGGGTTAAAAATGAGGGGGTCTATTTCAAAACTTGCCTTATCCATTTTGAAAGAAAATGCGCTGTTAATGTTACCGGTTACTTTACTTGGCGTTCTACTGTTTAAATAAATTTTGTTGTGCAAAATGCACCTTAGCTAATTATTGAAATCTACATAAAGAAATGAATCCCAATAAGTTCATAAATACCTTAAAAACAGGATTTCACAATGTGGTCAAAACTTTTGGTAAAATAGCGAAAATTTTGAAAAACGGACCTTTAATATACACACCTAGCGTGGTTGTGGCGTTCATAGATGGTTTTTATTCGTTATAAAAACGTATCCAAAATTAAGAAAAACTGCACAAGGAACTCGAGAGTGAGAATATAGAAGATTGCGTATCTCCTGTTCCTGCGCTTGCGTATTAAATAGGTGTAAATCCAGACTAGTACATATTAACGCTCTTCGTTCATAGATGGCAGCACCAGTCCAATTGCGGATAAATCTATGAAGGGCGGCATAAATAATCTTTTCCGTCAATCGTTTATACAGGGTGTCTCAAAAAGAATGGGACACCGATTAGTCAGAGATTCCTTAGGTTATAATAAATCGATTAAATCTAATATACCTTAGTACCGAGTCCGTCCAGTAAGAAGTTATAGGGCCTTGAAGTTCAATTTTTTATTTTTTATTTTTTGTTAATTTCCGCAAATGTAGAGAAATCAATTTAAATCTTGGTATACATGCTTACTATTATTTAATGCACTAATACAAAAATTTTCATCAACTAGACTTAACTGTAAGAGGCACTTTACCTATCTTTGAAAACTTTTTTTAGCTTTAACTTCGTTATCTGTAACATTTTTTGAAATTTTAGGTTATTATCTGAAAGAGAATTAAAATACACAAAAATAATGTACTCTTAGTTCATAAGCGTAAAAGCAACCGTTTGCCTTAAAATGCTCATCAAAGGTTTTTGGTTGTCATTAAGACGTGCAATTATCAAGTAGCCATGATCACAAAAACAATGGTCATCTATTAAAAAACAATTATAAATCAATTAATGACATTAGTGACAAGAATTTGTTCTTTTATGTTTAAGAAAATGCCTTTACATAACGAATTCTCCAATGCTGCGAGGTTCGTTATGTTGCAGCATTTTCGTAAGCACAAAAGACAAAAAAATGATAACACCAACGTCATTAATTGCTTTCTTGATGTTGTTTACTAGATTACAATCATTATCCATTGTTTTTGTGATCATGCCTACTTGATAATTGCACGTCTTAATGACAACCAAAAACCTTTGATAGGCATTTTAAGGCAAACGGTTGCTTTTAGGCTTAAGAACTAAGTGTACATTATTTTTGTGCTTTTTCATTCTCTTTCAGATAATAACCTAAAATTTCAAAAAAAGTTACAGATAACGAAGTTAGAGCAAAAAAAAGTTTTGAAAAGTAGCTAAAGTGCCTCTTACAGTCAAGTCTAGTTGATGAAAATTTTTGTGTTAGTGCACTACATAATAGTAAGTACGTATACCAAAATTTAAATTGATATCTCTACATTTGCGGAAATTAACAAAAAAATAAAAAATAAAAAATTGAACTTCAAGGCCCTGTAACTTTTTACTGGAGGAACTTTGTACTAAGGTATATTAGGTTTAATCGATTTATTATAACCTAAGAAATCTCTGACTAATCGGTGTCCCATTCTTTTTGAGACACCCTGTATATCGAC